>JASDQU011249685.1:10549-23835 GCA_032191745.1 Picea mariana
AAGTCTCTTTTCTTAGAAGTGGGATGGACAGGGGAGGAGCTCTAAAGCTTAAAAGGTATTCTTCCTTATGAGGTAAAATCTCTAGATGTTGGTTTTAAATATGTGGGGTTCTTTATTAAACCAAATTTTTATACTCTGGCTGATTGGAGTTGGCTGCAAAAAAATAATTGAAAAAATAATTTCAAATTGGAGCCACATATGGCTCACCTTAGGAGGGAGGTTTACTCTTGTAAAATCAGTCTTAGAAAGCATTCATGTATACTAGCTATCTTTGGCTAAGATCCCTACGGGTCTTTTAAATAAAATAAGAAGAAGGATGTTAAGTTTTTTATGGACCGGAAAAAAATAAAAAGAAAGTATACATTTGGTACATTGGAAAAGGATAGCCAAACCAAAAAATAAAGGAGGTTGGGGTATAAAAAACATATTCTGGTTTGGAAAATCATTGGAAACAAAGATTGTTTGGAGGAGAATTTCGGTTCCAAGACTTTGGCATGAAGTGATTCATAATAAGTACCTGGAAAAAAAATTAGTAGTTGAATGGTTTAGGGAAGGGAGAAAGAATTTGAAAGGGATTTCAAACTGCTGGAGAGCATTGGCTGCTTCCTTGCCTATCATTACCGATTGGCTTTCTTGGAAATTGGGGAATGGATGAGATATTAGGATAGGAGAGGATCTGTTTATTGGAGCACAATCCTTTTCTAAATCGTATAAAAATTTAATAAGGACTCTACACTCAAATGGTATAAAGTTAATGGCATAGGTAGGTTCTTCAGCTAATGGAAATCAAAATAACTCAAGATGGAAAAGTGCAGAGATTCTTGGACTAGCTGGAGAACAGAAAGAGGAATGGGAAATTTATATAAAGGGACTAATTTGGATTGGTATTGAGTTAAATGACGAGAATGATTCTTTATTTTGGTCTTGGGATACTAAAGGAGGTCAAATCAATTCAAAACATGCATATGAGGTACAATGTTTAGATGATCCTGAGGTAATTTCAAAGGAGTGGTATTTAGATCTTTGGAATCGGTAGGTGCCTTTGAGAATAAAATTATTTTGATAGTTGATGTTTGAAAATAGAATACTAACTTGGGATAATTTGTCAAAAAGAGGATTGATTGGCCCTAGTAGATGTGTGTTGTGTGGAGAAATGGAGGAAAATTTGAATCATTTGATGGTGGACTGTTTATTTACCAAAGAGATTTGGAATTCTATCTTAAATGAACTTCATTTATAGAGGAATTCGGGAGGAGGACCCTTATGTGTTTGTTATCAGATTTGGATCAAGGAGATGGAGCATTGGAAAGAATTACCTTTCTATATTTGTTGGGATATTTGGAAACATAGAAATATGATTATTTTTGAAGAACGTAATCTGTCTCTGGCTAGGGTCTGTTACAGAATTTTACAAGATTTGGGTGAAAATAAAAAAAACTTAGAATGCTTAACATCATAGAATTACTAGGCATCCATTTTTGGAATGAAATCTGGTGGTTGGTTTCTTTGATGGAGCCTCACAATGTGAGGGTTCGAAATGTAGTGCGGGAGCTATCTTAACGTGTCCAGAGTTGGGTTTTTGCAGTCTTAAAATGAATTGTGGGCCTGTAACCAATACTAGGGGAGAACTTTTGGCACTTTGGAGTATCTTGTTCTTTGCTCATTAAAAATAGATTAGATGCTTACAGTTGGTTGGTGACTTGAAGGTAATAATTGACTGGTTTTCCTTTAAAAATATCTATAGGTGATTAATTTACAACCATGGATGTCAAAAATTCGACATTTGAGTGGAAAGTTCCAACATATTTACAGGGAATACAATAAGGAATATTATCAGTTTTCAAAGAAGACTTTACAATTGGAAGAAGGTGTTTTATTTTATGCAAAAGGGACAGGAATTCATACAGATCGTTTTGAAAGATTGGCAATAATTTAAATTTTTTTAGTAACAACTGAAGACTAGGATCTTTTTTGTAAAAAATTTTTTTGTTAAGGATGACTTTTGTTATCTTGATATTATTTCCTTATAGCTTATGAATTAGTAAGAGGATGTAGATCTGGAAAAAACAAAAAAAATATTTTGTAAAAGACAACTTTATATTTACTATTATAAGATATTTTTTCTATTCGAAAAAAAAAAGGTAATGTTTTTATAAAGATATAATTTTGTTATCAAGAAATTACTGTGCTCATCGGTTGATTGTCACATTTAGATGATGGGCAAGGATTTCATTTTATCATTTTTTTTCACTATTATTTTAAATATTCATATTCTTTATCAGGTGTTGGTTTCCTTTGGCCACCTTAGAATGGTGTGAGCATAGAATAAACATGGCCAAATATCCATAAAATAATCATAGATTCCCATTTCCTATGAACCTTTAAATGGTGTGGGTTGGTAGGATGACCTTTAGATTTTCAACAGTCTCAACAGTCTCAGAAAGACAAAGGGTTTTTTCATTTCTGTTAATTATAACTTATGTAAAATCCAAGAGTCGCTCCAGCGTCCAATCCGTGGGAGTAAAGAAAATGATGGTTTTTTAGGACGATGGCTTGGGTTCTTTTCTAAAATCCCATGAATTCAGGTTTACTTTCCCCAAGCCTCCTTGTTCTTGTGCGATCTGCTGAGGAGATCGCTGCTCGCTTCCATCATATGCGTGGAGAGTTGTTGCATAGTTGTTGTGTGGAGAGGCTGCGTGGAGAGTCCGCTATGTGGAGGAGGAAGTGTGTTGCTGTAAAGAATCGTTGCCCATGGGATTGTCAGAATGGATGGTAGAGAAGTGTTAGTGTGCGCGTTGAGTGAGGAGCCTCGATCGTTGGACAGGGATCGATCATCTCTGCTAGAGGAGAGACAAGTGCTTCTTGGTGTGCTAGAGGAGACATTGCTCACGGCCTGTGCGTGGAGGAACACTGCTAGATGAACATTGTGAGTCAGTTTTCTTTTGTCCAGTTTCAAGCATTTTTGCAAGGATGTTTTTCTTAAAGTTCTTCTTCCTTAAAGTTCTCCTTCTTGATATGTCTATCATGCCAAGCTTTATCTTTAAATTTTTGTACCTCCTCATGAAAACCAACCATAATGTTATCCTCTTATAATTCCATGAGTTGAGATAATCTTTCTTGAGCTGTGCCTATTTCTATCATGTTTGTTATGGATGCAATGCGCATACTAGGTATCAAATATTCCAAAGGGACTACTGCTTCTTGACCATACACCAATCTGAAAGGTGTTTGCTCTGTGATCTTCTTCCATGTAATTCTATAATCCCATAATACTTCTGGTATCTTCAAATCCCAATCATCCATGTTCACATTGCAAATTTTGGTTAAGGCATTCTCCAATATCTTATTAAATGCTTCCATTGTTCCATTATCTTGAGGATAGTATGGAGTTCTTTTCTGATGGTGTATCTCAAATTCTTCTGTCATTGTATGAATGGTATTGTTAATAAAATGAGTTCCCTGATCACTCATCAAAATAATAGGGCATCCAAATCTTGTAATTGCATGTTCAAATAGGAAGTGTGTTGCAATCTCTATGCTGCAATCTTTTACTATTGTGAATTCAACCCATCTGGTTAAATATTATGTCATTATAATGATATACCTTGCTCCTGATCTTCGAGTTGGTGGATTGATTGATCCTACAAAATCAATTTCCCATTTGTCAAACACTTTAAGAGTTACCTGAGGTCTTAATGGAATCTCATCCCTCCTGGATGGATTACCTACCCTTTGATAGACATCACAAGACTGAAAATACTCCTTTGCATCATTAGAAACTATTGGCCACCATAATCTTGCGCGTAGTACCTTTTGTGCAGTAGCCTTTCCTGCATAATTTCCTCCAACTATTCCTTCATGTGCTTCTGCTAAAATGATAGGATGTTCATGTTCCATGACACATCTCCTTAAAATATTGTATGGTCCTAACTTATACAAATGTACTAAAATAAGTTGATAATATGCTTCTCTAACCACCAAATTCTTCTTCTGTGCAATGGTGTATTTCTTTGGGGAAAATCCTATACTCAAAAATTCAATGATATCAACAAAATATTCATCATCAATCTGCACTTAAAACAATTGTGCATCGGAAAAATTTTCCTCCAAGATGGTTGGTTCCTCTCCATTAGTTATCCTAGACAAATGATATGGCCCTGCATTCAATATTTCAGGTTTCACAACTACTTCAAAATCAAACTCTTGAAATAACAACAACCATCTAGATATTCTTCCCCCTGACACTAGCTTGTTGACCAAGTATTTAAGAGTAGAGTGATCTATGAACATATTGAAATGTTGGCCTAATAAATAATGTCTGAACTTATGCAATGCATACACCATAGCCAAACCTTCTCTTTTTGTTGTATTGTAACTGACTCTGAAAATTTTCTACTTGCAAATGCTATTGGGTGATCTATATCACGTTCTTCTGGTTGTGTTAATATTGCTCCAAGTGTTATTGAAAATGCATCCGCATGAACATGGAACTCTTTTGACCAATATGGAAACACCAGAATTGGCGTTGTCACCATTTTCTCCTTCAAGATGTCCAAACTCTGTTGGCATTCATCATTCCATAAAAACTTGATATCCTTCTTTTAAAACTTCTCCATGGGTGTAGTAATCTATGCATATCTCTTTATGAACTTTATATAGTAACCTATATGAACAAGTGTAGCGTTCAATTGGCACACTGACTTCAGTGGTGGAAAATTAACAATGATATCAATCTTCGCATGATCAACCAACATACCATGTTTACACACAACATGCCCTAGAAAAATTCCAAATGGTGCGTTGAATATGCATTTATTAATGTTCAAAGATATTTGACACTATCTACACCTATCTAGGATTAGTCTCAAAATTTCAATATGATCCTTTAATAATCTAAATATTGTCCAATCATCTAGATAAACCTCCAAAAAATTATGTATAAACTATTTAAATGCAACTACCACTACCCTTGAAAAAATAGTAGGGGAATTCTTCAATCCAAAGGGAATCATTGTGTACTAATATGACCCCCATTATATAGAAAATATAGTCTTATGACGATCCTCCGGTGTTATTCTGATCTGGTGATACCCTGAAAATCCATTAGTAAATGAGTATGCTTCTTTTCCTCCTACATTCTCCAATACCTCATATGTAAATGGAGTAGGGAAGGGATCATATAAACAAGCATCATTCAATTTCCTCAAGTCTACACAAATCCTTATTCTCCCTTGCTTCTTCTCCTAAACTACCATAGGGCTAATCCACTCAGATTTTTCAACAGGTTCTATTATCCCAGCCTCTAACATTTTTTCAATCTCTTCCTTCACTTTCTATTTATATACTGGATTCACCCTATAGGGTCTTTGTCTTATTGTTCTATCATCTGGTCTCAATGGGATCTTCATCTCTCCAAGTTCTCCTGCTACCCCTTTCATCTCTGAAAACGTCGCTGGAAACATATCACTATATTCACACAATAACTATGTTATTCTTTCCATTGTCTGGTTATCCCAATAGTCACCAATACTTGCAATCTTTGGATTCTCTTATGTTCCAATATTTACCTTCTTTATCTTCAATGGTGCAACAAATTATTCTAATGCTAACTTTGGACCTTCTACTTCTCTTTCCCCTTCAACTTTTGTAATCTAAATATCGCGAGGGTTTTCTTCTGGTGGGTCATCTTTTGCGATGTGGTAACAATGTAACAACTATATAATTGTCTGCCTATTCTAATTCTGATGACATGTTACAATTTCAACTTCAGGTTCTTCAAAGATCTTATCTTTTATCAACTTCATTGTTTCATCCATCACTGGATTCACATGTTCAAATGCAAATGTGATCAAAAAATTATGTTGCAAATCTTCCCAGTTTACAGTTCCTTTGTGTAGTTCCAATTATGTATACCAATTCCTTGGGATTCCTTCCAATGTATGAATAAAGTGATGTGGCCACTCCTCTAGTGGTACCAAACTCCATTGGTCTATACATATTTCTATATGTTCTCTAGGTTGTCCCATTCCATCATATTTCTCCATATATTTCTTCTCCTATTTTGCGCCAAATATAATGCGCAATAATATTTTGCATTAATACCAATTCTGGATATTTTCTTTATGAGTACCCCACCACATGCATTGCTTTTAGGGAAATGTCCAAAATTGGTAACCTATGACTTTCCAAAACTTATAACTCAAACTTTGTTAAAAAATCTTCTAAATCATTCTGACCATAAAAAACTTGGAGGTTCTCTTACCTCTGTGCCAACTCATCTTAGTGCGTGTGTCATTCTCGCACATATTCTGGGAGATATCTCATGTAAGCATTATTTCCAATTCTCAAATCCCATGTCAAAATCTGAAGCACAAGAACTAATTCTTCTCCAACTAAGAATTCCATCTATTGTTGGGTTAATGCAATCTTCCTCACGCGTGGTAGGTCTATACATCTGTTTTATTTCTTCTGTAATAAAATTCTCTGGCGCAGGTTCAACATATCTTCCTCCTTATGAAGGATCTAATGGTGCAATGACTCTATATTCTCTTGATTCAAAAATCATTTTCCTGGTCTTCAAATTGATGATAGCTTGATTGTCAAATTCTAAATCTAGTCCCAACAATAATGGATAAGGTGTAGTATAGTGCACACACCATATAAATCAACCGGTATGCCCTTCAATCTACCAATTGGTATCACTCTATGTTTCCTTTTCAGTTTCAACTTAATAATAATAATAATAATCTATTTTTAAGGTCATGGCTAAGCCACACCAAATTGGTGTATGAGACCCCCTTGTTTGTGGGGTAAGGGACCCCCTCCGCTCAATGATTTGACTGGTAAAGTATATGGAGGTATACATACCCTACTCCCCTCTGGATTTGAACTTGTGACCTCTTAGGAGGAAACACATGTTCTTAACCATTAGGCCCACTCAGGCTGTATATATGTGAATATCCCAATGTAGGTTCCCCCATATATTCCCATGTTTTCTTAGGAAAAAAAATTACTTCAGACCCCAAATGTAATATGATGTCACCCATGTTAAAGTCTCCAATGTTTTCATTCAATCTGAACTCCCTATTTATTCGTTTCTTACTATGGACATGATTTAATTTCTTCTGTTCCAGTTGTATCTCTTCCCCATAATTGCATTTTTCTAATAGACCTTGTAACATTTGTGTAGATGATGTATCATTCAACAACTTCAAGCAATACCCCAAAAAGTTTCTTATATTACTTACTTGTTCTTAAGACTGATCACTTTTGGTATCATCAAATGGGTGAAGCATATCATATACGGTACATCCCCTCCTGGCTTTGTACCTGAAGTAGAAGCAATATTCTCCTTCAAAATGTCTTGTTTGGCCTCCTTGAATGTCTCTTTCTCCTTTCGCACAGCAAAATGTTGTTGATGTGTTGTATTCTTTCTGACCCATTGGTGTTGGTTATGATCCTGCTCTGTTGCATCTACTCATGTCTTGGTTCCACCTCAAGTAACTATATTGATATTTTTCCCATCGTCTTCTCTAGTTTTTGTGGCAATCCATTGAACATTATGGTTGTTTTGATTCCTCTTTTCTCGTATCTTTATCAGAAGCGTCGGACAATATTTTGTATTATGACATGTTGCACGACAATACATGCATGTTACAGGTGGTAGTGGAAAATCCCCTGCATAATGTCCAGGTTGATGACAATTGTGACAGGTTAGTGGGCCTCTTCCTCTTCCAAATCATCCTCTTATGAATTCGTCTTTGTTACTTTGATTACCTCTTCACGGTGTATTATACAGTGGTACTTGATTATATTGAGGTGGCGTTGCAAACTGTTGCGCATTATTATACTACGATGGCGATGTAAATTATTGTGTGTTATTATATTGTTGTGTAGGTGGACCTGTCATTGGTTCATCCTGCATCCTATATGCATCTGAGGTCCTCTCCTTCATTATTTCCAAGGTTCTACAATCCTTTTCCTCATGTCCTACAAACTTGAAGAAATTGTAGAATGTACTCTTAGGCATTGTTTGGTACTTTTTCATCATGGGACAACGATAGGGATCATGTCCATGTGTTCTACATATTTCACACCGTGGTCCTCATGTGGATAAGGTATTTGGAAATACTGCTCCCAAGTACTGCGCAAATGTTGGGCACTCATTCTTATGATTTCCTTTTGTTATGCATAAGGTACACCAAACAAATTCCCTCTTTTCCTTGCCTTTATTCTGATTCCACTGAAATGTCATATTATTGAGATCCGCTCTCAACTCTTCTACAACTGGATCTGTATGTTTATACTGATTTTCTTCCAATTGCAAGGTTGCTTGCAGAGCCTTAGCCTCAGTTTGGAAATTATGTTGCTGCAATGGATATTTAAGATGTGGAAATAATGAATTAATGAATAGGTGCCTATGCTAGATATCTGTGATAGGTTATTTCAACTTACATTTCAATTGCTTGAACTTCCGGTTTATTTCCCAAACTGACTCTCATGGCTTCTGTTTGATTTCTATCATCTCATTCATGTATTGATGCTCTGAACTTGGTCCATCGAATTCATTGATTAGTGCCTTCTTTATGTCTATGACGATTGTAGGTGCTCCTTGTGGGTTGTTTACTGCAAGGCCCATATACCAGTCAAGTGCGCGATCTCTGAATGTAATTGCAAGTTGCGCTACTTTTATATATTCATCTGTGATATTTTTAGCTACCAAAATATTTTCATAAATAAATAAATGCTTCTCTGGGTCCTCCAACCCTTCCCCATGAAACTCTGGTAAAATTATAAAATTTGTTGTACCGCCTCTACGCGGTGTAGATAACTGACTACTACTAGTTGAATTCATAATTCCACTTGAATTTCCACTGGAACCTCTTCCTAAAATCCTTCTTCTACTGATTATTTTTTTTCCAAACGATTCTTTATTTTTATATGTCTCAGTTGCACATGGGGTTGTGGGTTCCACACTAATTTTGATCTGGAATGGAGAGTCTTTTTCTACACTAGAACCTTGACCTCTTGTTTTTCTCTCATATGTGGTGCATAGGATTTCCTCAATCTTCTTTGTAGCATAGAGATCCTCTACCTCCTCTTCATCACTATCGAATCCCTCTCGCTTGGCTACTTCCCTCTTTTTCATATTGATCTTACACTGGTAGGGTCTTTCATTGCGCATCATTCCCTCTTTGTCCATTTTTTCCTTTATCTGATCTTCATCCATCATAATGGGGTCAATTTATTCCTTCTTATGACCTCTATCCATGTCCTTCTCCATATCTAAGATTGTCCTTAGTGCTTCCCCCATTCTCCCCATGTGTGCGGAGTGATTTAGTTGTCTGACTCCATTGTCATCACTCCTTTATCATGCATTAAGATCTTGATCGATGTGTATAGTGATCTAATGTACCTCCCTCTTGGCCCCTTCAAAACACCCTGCTCTGCAGCGGTGTATGATTTTGTAGTATCAACTGCAAACTCAGTAATGAATCCTGCAATAATACTGCCTAGCCAGAAATCCACTACGTGCATGAATTTATTATTGACTTTCTCTAGTTGCGCAATATTCTCAGTAGTCCACTCTACTGGTCGTATTTGATTAGTTGGGTGATTGTCCTTCAATATCAGTGTGATCACTCCAAGAAATCACTCCCTAACTGTAGAAGGGTGTAATCTTGGTAACTTTAAAAAGATCAATAATGTGGAGGAAAAGAGGATAAGATCGGATGACATTATAAACTTAGATCCATTTAGAAATACATTAGTCAATTGAAAGACCAAGGCTTTCAACTATGTAATTCAGAAAGTTTTAACTTAATGTGTGGAAAAATGGAGAAGACCTATTATGCTAACAGAAATACCTATACAATAGTATATGTGGATGGCCAGTAATGATAGGTAAAATACTCTTCACACCAGCATAAACATATATAAGATTGCATATAATATATGGCCAGACCCAAAAGGTAAATACTTGCAACTTTAGCTTATGAATGCACCAATAGGATAACAACTATCTGGCATTAAAACAAACATCAGAAGCAAAGTATTTAAGTTTAGTATACCAACAAAGAGATGGGATGACAACCTTCTGTCATTGAATATACATAAACTTGGAAAGAAAGGAAATGGAAAACTAAGTAACACAGTGAAAGAAGCTCGATGTCAAGATATATTAATGGACATCTCCAAAGGATGAAATGTACAAGTCTTCAAGAATAGAACCAGAGTCCTCAGATTGTTCTTCCTCCACCGACGGCTTATCAAAAGTCTCAGGCTTTATAGCCTTTACACCAAAGTTTCAAGATCCTATAAAAATGGATCTGAAATAACTATAACTGAGCAAAATCAAACTAGATCTAAACAAGTAAGATCTAATCCTGTCATCGTAATTCAAATTTGACAGTCTTTATCATTATCTGGCATTTTGCAGGTGAAAAACACAGAGTTTGAAATCTTTCATTGATGGTAGAGTGATTTCTGCTAAAAATAGAGATGCCATTTGGCTCTATTCTCTTATTATATGCCTTCAAAGCTTGATGAAGAGGATGATCTTGAATCCCATAATTGATATCATTCATTTAAAACCATTACCACGTGTTCTGGAAACCCAAAAATGCGATCTGGGCAGAAAGAAACCCAATATGGATTCTTCTGCGGTTTCGGTGGCTCTTTAGTCTTGTGTTTTACCTTTTAGCTGTCGAAATTCAGAGCTTTTCGATGGCTCACTATATTACGAATTTTACCACTTAGCCACTGAAAGTTAAAATTTAGCTTTTGGTCTATTTTGAGATGCAAATTGATTTATTCATTGAAATACCATGTTAAAAGAGCTTGTCTTAAAGCTTTTGAACCTTAAGATTAGAAATAATTCTTCTACCTAATGATCTTCTTATCATGTGATTTGGAAATCATTAGCAAGTTATTCTTTATTGCTAACATCTGGCTCCAACTGGGATGGAGACCTCCCTGCGAGGTTTCCAAGAACCACAGATCTAATGCCTTTCTAGAAAAATAAAATATGAACTTAATGTCTAGTGTTTCATTGGGAATGGAGTCAGTCATATCACCTCTTTCTGAAATCCTTTCAAGTTCTGTATAATTTGATCTCTGTGCACCTTCAAAAACCTGCCTTTATTCACACAAGATGAATGATACATCTGCTGCAAACTGGAAGGAAAGAAATGCTCGGCAGTGAGCTTATTTCCTAACCTACTCTACCCTAACTAGCTCTGCGATTTGGTTAGGTAAAGACTAATTTCCATAGGAGCCAGCCAAGCAATTTTAATACTGAAATGATTTCATCATTCTCATTGATCAATACCTGATTTTTGAAATGCAACAGTAGTGAATAAAAATCTTTCACAAAACCAAACTCAACAGGAAATATGTGGAAGCTTAAGAAGTCTGAAACTTTCAAATTTTCTGAAAGGTATGATTCTATGAAGGCTGCTACTGGATCTTTGAAACTAAAATCATAAAACTCGTGATCTTCAGGAAAAAACTGCATATCTATGACTTCTCCTCTATTATAAGATTGATTACTTTCTTGTTCTTTTGTGATTACCTTGTGATCATCAAACACTATGACCTTCTCTTCAGAATAGTGTTCAGTAGATGATGATAGAGAAAGGTTTGAATGACAGAGATTATGGTCAGCTCTAAAAATGTAGTTGTCTATACAATCATTAGTTATCATAGGTTCAACATACTTTGTAAATTGATTATAAATTTTACATGAATACCTCTAGAATGCTCTACCAATGTTGAAGAATCCGATTCACAATCTGAAACAATTTCAGCTGCCTGTTGTTGTTCTAAATCTGCCACATAATCATTACCTTCCTGTTCAAAATCTGAAATGTTATAACATTCTGCTGGCTCAGGTAGATGATGGTTTTCAAAATCAACCTGCTCAGGGTTTCTCCTTGAAGCACAAATGTTTTCCTCCGCCTCTAAAGCATCTTCAAACAAATGTTTAATGACGAATAATTCCTTTCTAGAAGAAGAAGGGAAAGTTTTGACTTCAGTCCCATCACATAATATATCATGGCAGCTGTCTCAGTAGGCCTGATCTCCAAAGGCATGTCATGATAGCTACTGTAAAATATTCGATTAAAAGCAGACAAAGTTTCATTTTGTTCTCACTCCAAAGCATAGAAATTAGCAAGGTAAGAATCTGGTGATTTATGTTCACCCCAATGCTTCACAAAAACATTAGATAATTTGATCCAAGAGTCGATGGAATCAAATATCAGACTCTTAAACCAAACACCAACATTTCTAATCAAAGATTTAGAGAAAAATCTCATGATCACATCTTCATGATCAATCTGAAAATGATCAATAAAATCTTCAACGGATTCCAAATGTCTTTTAGCTGAAGCTTGATTCTCTCCAGAAAACTGGGGTAGATATTCATAACAGTCAAGAGGATAAGGATGAATAAGAGAAGGCAATTTTAAAGGATTAAAAATCTTCATCCTTATTTTGATTTGAAAGGTTGTGGACTTATCATGAGAGATAGCAAGTTGTTGACAAGATTCAGAAGTTATGGCAAGCGGAGTTGAAATCTCACAGGGTTTTGAAACAATTTTAATTTCTTCAAGATCACATGGTTGATCAAATTCTAAAGGAAATGAAATACAGTGGTCATCTTTATGAGCAGGCCGAGGCAAAATGACTAAATCAACATCTACAATGCAACCAGACTACAAATCTTCTTCTAAAGATGGATATATAAAAGAAGTTTGATAATCCTTAGAATATACAAAATAGAGGATAATTCTTTTAACATGTGAAGGGAAAGATATGAAGGAGCTAATAAAGAACAACAACAGTTCATGAAGCAAACTAATGAATTGATACCTAGATTTTGAATTCATCCTCTTCATCTTTTATCAACCGGATCCTCCCCAGTGGAGTCTTTAATGTGGAGTCGCCAGGCAAATGATTACAGTCGAATATTATGTTTGTCTCTTTTCTGCCATCAAGAAACAGATCTATGTCGTTCTCCTAGGGAAAATCTGCTTTCACTTTCGTTCCCTGGCAAAGATGCCATTTTGTCATCACTCCAAGAAATCACTCCCTGACTGTAGAAGGGTGCAAGCTTGGTAACTTTAAAAAGATCAATAATGTGGAGGAAAAGAGGATCATATCGGATGACATTATAAACTCATATCCATTTAGAAATACATCAGTCACTTGAAAGACCAAGGCTTTCAACTATGTAACTCAGAAAGTTTTAACTTAATGTGTGGAAACATGGAGAAGACCTATTA
>JASDQU011249686.1:0-25320 GCA_032191745.1 Picea mariana
TATTTGGTACATAGTTGATTCTTGGTACATGGTACATGGTTTTGGTATATGGTTTATTATGGTTTATCATTGATGTTATGGTACCTACACTTGGCATATCTTATGGTACATAATTGGTGATATTAAGACACATCTTGGTGATATTTTAGTTCATGAGTTGATGATGATATGGTACATTACTAAAGGAAATTCTTGGTGATATTGATGTACATGGTATGGTATAGTTTTTTATGTACATGGTTGATGTATATGGTATAACATAGGTTCTGGTACATGGTTGATGTACATGGTATGGTGATGGTTTTGGTATCAATGTTAGGGGATCTGGTTATAGTTGGTTGATGATGGTATATTAGTGATAGTGATAGTGATAGTGACAGTGACATGGAAAATGATACGTTGGATGATTGGTTGATTATCATGTACAATTTGATGTGACATAGTGACAATGATTGGTTGATGTGACAATGACAATGACAAGTTGATTAGTGGTAGTGACAATTTGATTCTACACTTATATTTTAGGGTGGCAGTATGGGGCAAGGAAATGGGGTTGTAGCCTCCTTCTGGTTGGCGTCAGAGAACTCATGGAGTTGGATATTCCTTCAAGTTGGAGCCTGTAAATCAGGGGGTCATATCCTCCTTTTGGTTAGATAATGTAAACTAGGGGGTTGGAGCCTCCTTCCAGTTGCAGCTAGAGAATTCAGGGAGTTGTAGCTTCCTTCAGGTTGGTTCCTATAAATCATGGGGTTAATGCCTCCTTCYAGTTGGTGTTGGAGAATTTGGAATTTGGTGCTTCCTATGAATGTATTCTTGATATATATAAGAAATCATTATGTGGTTTTCTCCCATTTGGGTTTCCACATAAATTCTGGTGTAATATGTATTTGATGTGATATTGTTGAATGGTATTGCTTATTGTTATATGCTCATGATATATTGAATGAAATAATAAATGATATACTAATGATAAATTTTAAGATTATATATTGTGATTGAAAGTGGTAAAAGGTGCTCATACTGGTTCACTCCCCCTCCTCTCTTAGTATTCCAACACATACATCATTCCCAGTCCTTCACATTTTGTAGTAGTGTAATATTGTTCAGTAGTTGAAAATTTTCTGATGGAAAATGAAATGGGATGGTCCAAACCTCCTTCCCATGGATGAGATATAATTGTGAATAATGTTATAGATGATGAATCTACATGGACATGGAATTCCTTCTTCCAATATGGAAATATTAAGATTGGTGTGATAACCAGTTTTTGCTTCAAGGTATCCAAACTTTGTTGACATTCCTCATTCCATTAAAACTTAACCTCCTTCAACAATTTCTCCATTAATGGGGCTATGATTTATGCGTATCCCATAATAAAATTTATGTAGTACCTTGTATGAACCAATGTTTCCCATTGTTGTCACACTAACTTAGTTGTTGGAAAATCAACTGTAAAAAAAATCTTCGCAGGATCAACCAAAAGTCCTTATTTACATACTACATGACCCAACAAGATACCAAATGGTCCGCAAAAAATGCACTTCTTCAAGTTCAAAGAAATATGGAATTGTCTACATCTTTCCAACATCAAGTGAAAAGTTTCAACATGGTATTTTAGCAAAATGAACATTGTCCAATTGTCCAAATAGAATTTTAGGAACTTATGAATGAATTCTTTAAAAGCCACGACAACAACTCGAAAAAATATTCCTAGCACATTTTTCAATACAAATGACATGACTTTATATTGATAGCATCCCCATTCTATCAAAAAAAAATAGTATGCCTATCTTCTTGCACAATCTTGGTATGGTGGTACCCGTAAAATCCATCAGCAAATTAGTAAGCTTCATGTCTTACTACATTTTCTAAAACTTCATATCTAAATGGAGTAGGAAATGGTTCATGTAAGAAAGAATCATTCAATTCCCACAAATCCACATAAATTTAGGTTCCACTTTTTTTCTTATCCCGAATTACCATTGGACTCATCCATTCTGACTCTATGATAGGTTCAATATGTTGGACACACCGACTACACTGAGAGGGGGGGGGTGAACAATATAGGGCTCTTTTTCAAAAACTTCCCCTTCACAAAACTCATTAGTTATCAATCACTATTTACTCATCACTTACTGTTGTCAATTATAACCAGTTAAATGTGAACATATATCAACAACATATATCAGCAATATATCATCAACAAATCATCACCACAAGGAAAATGACGCAGACCCCCAAACTCTTCGGTCGAGGTCCACGTAGGATCATTCTAATCTTCCCCTTTGAGTTTAATTGACCCCTTGGTTTCCCCTTAGGAAATACCTTTCACACACAATTGTGTAACCACGGGTCCTTAGGGTGTGCCATGTGATCAAACACAAAGCTTCAACCCAAATCTCCTGACCTAAAAGAGGATCGTGCCCTTCGCAAGTTCAGGACTTTGGGTTTTGCGATTTTGCAATCCTTGATGTCAAGGGTTCCTGTCCCTACAACCTCCGAAAACCCGAATTGCCAAACTCTGATGCACTCAACAAAGGTTGACTTTTCAATGGGCTTCTCACTTCATCGGTATTTTGAACTTCACAATTTCATGAATCCAAATGCAAAGCTCCAAATCCTTTGACCTCTGAACCCCGAAACGGTCAACAAAATTTGACTTCACCTGGCGACAAGTATGCCACCTGTCACTCCCCCGGGTTTTCGGGACTTTCACTCTGAAAGCATTGTCTCCTCCGTTTCTCGACATCCGAAGTGCCAAAATCCTGAACTCCACGTCACTTCCTATCGCAACCCGCGATTTTGGGACTTTCGTTCCACTACACTTGACTCCTTGTCGTCAGGATCCCTGAAATGCCGAAATGATCTGACAGCTTGTGCAAACCATGATCAATGGTCTATGTTGCTTATGAATCCTTGAGTGATGATTTCACCTGCCTCTAACCACCCTACAACTTTCCTGGATCCTACGGTCCATGCTACTTCATGAATTCTTCACGGAGAATTCCAACCACTCGTTTGTTCTGGACAACTTCCGTGAAACAAATCAAGGTTCTTCCACTGGAACTTAACTTATGTTGGATGTCTTCGACCCTTGTCCTCCTTTTAACACCTCAACGGTGCTATCCTTTCTGAACTTTATTCACAATTTTGAGTCTTCGAAAAGACTCCTGCACAAACTCCTTGTGGAAATCCCTCAAACACTTTTAAGTATTTGAATTCTCAACTCTGTGCACCCTCCTGCAACAACAGTCCTTCAATTCACCCCTTAGTTGATAATTTCAGAGCTTTCAACCAACCTGTGCACACCTTGCACGACTTCTGTGCTTGTCTTGCACTTCTACTGAAATGAGAACAACAATATCCCTCCTGATCTTTCAGAGATAAACTCTGAACCCTCGTCAACACACTCCTTGCGGACGATTTCAATGCACTCCTTGTAGGCACTTCTCACTCAAGAAGGGAAACAATTGAAACTCATTCTCTCTCTTTCTCAGACTTCAAACATTCAACATGAAATCATACATTCACACAATATTAAAGCAAATGCATAATAGAGAGAATAAACAACCATAAGCATATCATTCAGCATGTATACATAGAAAACATCATAACACCATGAATCTGAATCAAATCTCTTTATATTAATTCAGACTTCTATACATGGGTTCTTCTTCTCATCTCTCTGCTACAACTCTCTCTTCTTCTACTACTCTATTCTTATGATACAATGGTCTATAATCTTACAATGATACAAATATGAGGGTGTCTATAGTCAGTTTTCCCTCCTACGCTCCTAAACTGTCTAATCTTCATTCAAACCTACCTACTTTCATTTACTACGCATAAATGCCTTAATGTTTTATAGATGAGAGCAGTTGCTCAAGATATGTTCACAATATGCAAGTACGCTTCCTTTTTGACCATTACATTAATGTTTCCAAAATATTTTAAAACGTGCGCTGGTGGTCTTCCAGTTGTCTTCCACTTTCATGCTCACTTGACTGCTTACGATGCTCCTGCATCATACTCCCTTGCTTGAAAATTTTCATGGACTCATGTTCTTGAGCTCTTGCACGCTCTGTCCATGCTCATGAATTTCTTCTTCATTTTCCCATCTGGCATCTTCAACTAGATGTCCCTTCCATTTTACCAAGTATTCAAAATACTCTTTTCTTCTGGTCCTCTTGCTGACTCTCTTGTCAAGTATACTTTCCATCTGCGGCTTTTCAGCTACAGGCATTTGTTTAGTCCACTGAACCTCTGTCTGTTCATTGTCTTCTCTTTCTTCTTTAGCTCTGTAAGGGTACAAATCTGTAATATTGAATATTGATGAAATTTCGATCCCATCAGGTAATTCGATCTCATATGCATTTTCCCCAAATTTCTTTATGACCTTGCATGGTCCAATCTTCTTCATTTTCAGTTTGTTATATGTTCCCCTTGGGAACCTTTCTTTCCTCAGATGTGCAAGAATCAGATTACCAACTTCAAACTAAAGTTTTCACTTATGTTGATCTACTCTGCATTTATACTCTTGAATCGAATTTTGCAAACGTTCCCTCACTTGGTTGTGAAGTTCCTTCATTGCCTCTGCAAAATCCTCTGCACTAGCACTTCTAAATTCAGTTTGTTCCATATATTTTAATTCAAAAACTCCCCTTGGCTACATTCCATATACAATTTGGAATGGACTCTGCCCTGTGCTTCTATTGATCAAATCATTATAAGGAAATTCTTCCTGTGGCAGAATGTGATCCCACTGACTGTGGTGTTCAGTCACTAGGCTCCTTAGTAAATCTCTCAAGATTTTGTTCACAACTTCCGTTTGTCCATCCATTTGAGGATGATAAGCTGAGCTAAATGAAAAATTTATCCCCAACTTCTTCCATAAAGTCCTCCAGAAAAGTCCCACGAACTTGGTGTCTCGATCTGAAACTATACTCCTTGGAAAGCCGTGAAGTCTAACAACCTCTTTGAAAAACAGGTTCGCAATATGAGTTGCGTCAATGGTTTTCTGACATGGTATAAAATGTGCCATCTTTGAAAATCTATATACCACCACAAAGATTGAATCACAACCTCTTTGCGTCCTTGGCAGTCCCAATATAAAATCCATTCTCATTGCATCCCACAGCCTCTCAGGTATGGGTAATGGCTGATATAACCCTGTGTTCCTCCTTCTTCCTTTTGTGTGCAGACAAATTCTGCATCTATCCACAAATTTCTTAACATCTGTCCTCATTCCTAAACAAAAATATGAGCCATTTAGTTTTGAGCACGTCTTATCATGACCGAAATGTCCAGCCAATCCTCCACTATGTTTTTCCTTCAACAGATTCTCCCTCATGGAGCATTTTGGAATACACAATTGATTGCCTCTGAATAATAATCCATCCTGGATCATATATTCAATCCATTGACTTCTGTCCCTGAGAATTGGATTATCATACGCCTCATACCCCTCTTTGAAATCTGGATCATCTTTGTACATTTCTTTGAGGTTATCAAAACCCAATGTTTTGACTCTGAATTCCTGCATCAGCAAACATTTCCTGCTCAAAGCATCAACAACTTTGTTAGCAGTCCCAGAAATATGCTTAGTTACAAAAGTAAAATTCTGCATGTATTCAACCCATTTAACATGCTTTTGGTTCAACTTATCCTGTCGAGTCACGAATTGAAAAGCATGATTGTCGTTGTACAAAGAAAACTCTTTAGGGACCAAATAATGTCTCCATTTCTTCAGCGCTTGTATGACTGCATAGAATTCCTTGTCATATGTTGAATATTTAATCTTTGCTTCATTTAGTTTTTCACCGAAGTATGCGACCGGCCTGTCATCTTGGCTCAAGACTACTCCAATTGCAAATCCACTAGCGTCACACTTGACCTAAAATGTCTTACTGGAATCTGGCAGCACCAGAATTGGTTGTCCAGTAATCTTCCTCTTCAGCAGGTTGAAACTTTTCTCTGCTTCCTCTGTCTAGTGAAAATATTTGTGTCTTTTCTTCACTTTGTCCATCATCGGTGTGCTAATTCCACTAAAATTTCTGATAAATTTCCTGTAGAAACTAGCCAATCCATGAAAGCTTCTAACTTCAAATATACTCTTCAGTGATGGCCAATTCTTAATCACCTCTACCTTATCCGGATCCATTTTCAACTCATTTGCAGAGATAAAAAAACCCAAATAAATGAGTTTTGTCCTTATAAATGTTGATTTCTTCATATTTATCAACAAATTCTCTTGATGTAATCTCCCCATCATTGTAGCTAAATGCTTTAAATGATCTATTTTTGTCTTGCTGAAAATTAATATATCGTCAAGATATACAATGACGAATTTTCCTATGAAATCCTTTAAGATTTCATTCATCAACCTCATGAAAGTACTAGGCACATTTATTAAGCCAAATGGCATAACAAGTCATTCATACAGCCCCTCATTCATCTTGAATGTTGTCTTCCATTCATCACCTTCTCTCATACAAATTTGATGATATCCGCTTTTCAAATCAATCTTTGAAAAAAAAAATTGCTCAACTCAAGCAATCCATCAAATCATCCATCCTCGGCAAAGGAAATATATATCTGATGGTAATATTGTTGATTTCCCTTGAGTTTGTACACATCCTCCAGCCTCCATTGACTTTCTTTGGGCTAAGCACTGTTGGAATAGTGCATGGACTCAAGCTCTCTCTAATCGATCCTTTGTCCATTAAATCCTGGACCTGTCTCTTGACTTCTTCATTCTCCTACAGCGTCAATCTGTACACTTCTTTGTTTGGTAAACTAGATCCAGGTATAAGATCTATATGATGTCTTAGACTTTTGATAGGTGGCAACGAACGAGGTAGTTCATCCACTACTATATCAGCGAACTCTTCCAGTAACTCTTGGATTTTATCTGGTAAATAATCCACTCTTGTACTGGTTAAAATAATTCTAGGCTTCCTAACCACAATGAATTGTGTATCTTCCTTCTTCTTAACCTCCTTAAGAAGTTCCTTCCCACTCATGAGAAGTACAATGTTGCTCACCTCTGGTCTCACTTATTTATCCTTAATTGGCAACAACATGTGAGTTCTCCCATTTTTCTCCAGGGTGTATGTGTTCTTTCTCCTGTCATGATTCACATTTTTGTCATATTTCCATGGTCTACACAGTAATAGATAACAAACATCCATGGGAATAACATCACATAGTATTTCATCCTTATATCCTCCTATTTTAAATTCAACAAAACATTGTTTAGTGACATTTACCTGATGTCCTTTTTGTAGCCACGAAACTCTGTATGGGCTTGGATGTTCAATAGTATCCAGCTCCAGCTTTTCTACCATCTCTGTAGAAATGAGATTCTATGTGCTACCACTATCCACGATGACTTTGCATACCCTGTCTTTGGTCTTGCAAGAAGTCTGAAAAAGTCTGTTCCTTTGGGCTGGATTCTCTGCCTCCTTCTCTGGCTTCAAGAGAACTTTCCTCATCATCAATGATCTTCCACCCTCAGCATCTTCTGCCTCAACATTCCATCCTTGTGCTTCAGCAATGTGAGTCTCACCTCCTTCTTTCTTTCTATCTGGATATTCATAGGATTTGTGTCCATGTTTTCCACAGGTAAAGCATTTTATTTCTCCACCTCTGCCTCTTCCTCTTCCTCTGGTACGAGGAAAAGTATTTCTATCAGCATATTGTTCTCTCTGTGAGCTTTCTCCTCTCTCATGCTGAGTTTGAGGTTTCTTTCCCTCTTCTTGAGGTCTCTGAGTTCTGTCTTGGGCAATTGCTTTGCCATTGACTTGACTTCTTCCTTGGCCTCTTTGACCTTTCTTTCGGCTCATCTTCTCTTCAGATTTCAGAGCCATTTGATAAGAATCTTCTACATTTCAAATTATCATCATGCTCATCTCATCTTGGATGTCATATATCAGACCATTCATGTACCTGGAAGCCTTTTCATCATCACTTTCCCGATGACCTTCTTTGATGTTGATCTTGTACAATTCTTCAGTGTACTCTTTCACTATCATCAGCTTCTGTCTCAAGTTCTGCATCCTCCGAAACAGAGTAATTTGATAGTCCTTGGGTATGAATTTGGCTTTCATCTTCGCAACCATTCTATCCCAACTCTTGATTTCCTGCTTGCCTTTGTAGCATCTTTCAGCATGCAGTTCATCCCACCATAATGTCGCATGCCCTTTAAGTCTTGTGACAACATGTTTGTCGACCTTCTTGTCTTCCTCGACATCCTCATAGTCGAAGTATTTATCCAGAGCTCTAATCCATTCTAGAAGCTCTTCAACGTCTAGGTTTCCCTCATACATGGGAATCTCCATTTTTTCTCTGGAACCTATCCTTGCAACAGCCCTGAATAGGCATTCGTCTACAGCATCTTCGACTGTGACTTCTTCTCCTTCGTGTCCAACTTCATTTTCACTGTCAGCCTCACTGATATCTCCAGCGTCGACTGTGTGCCTCTGTACTGTCTCCATGGCATCAAGCCTAGCATGTAGTTTGCACATTTCCCTTTCCACCACTAGATCAGGCATTGGTTTGTCTCTTCTTCTCAGTGGCATGGATGAAAATTTTCCTTTTCTCTGCTATAGAAAGAAAAGAAATATTCCTATGCTCTGATACCACAACTGACGCAGACCCCCAAACTCTCAGGTCGAGGTCCGCGCAGGATCGTTCTGATCTGCCCCTTTGAGTCCAATTGACTCCTTGGTTTCCCCTCGGGAAATACCTTTCACACACAATTGTGTAACCATAGGTCCTTATGGGTGTGCCACGTGATAAAAAACAAAGCATCAACCAAAATCTCCTGACTCGAAAGAGGATCACACCCTTCGCAAGTTCAGGATTTAGGGTTTCGTGATTTCGCGATCCCTGATGTCAAGGGTTCCTATCCCTACAACCTTCGAAAACCCGAATTGCTGAACTCCGATGCACTCAGAAAAGTTTGAATTTTCAACGGGCTTCTCACTTCATCAGGATTTTGGACTTCGCAATTTCACGAATCCAAATGAAAAGCTCCAAATCCTTCAACCTCCGAACCCTGAAACGGTCAACAAAATTTGACTTCACCTGGCGACAAGTATGCCACCTGTCAGTCTCCCGGGTTTTCGGGACTTTTTCTCCCAAAGAGCTGTCTCCTCCATTTCCCGACACCCGAAGTGCCAAAATCTCAAACTCCACGTCACTTCCTATCGCAACCCGCGATTTTGGGACTTTTGTTCCACTGCACTCGACTCCTTGTTGTCAGGATCCCCGAAATGCCGAAATGATCCAACGGCTTGTGAAAACCATGATCAATGGTCTATGTTGGCTCCAGATCCTTTAGTAATGAGTTCACCTACCTCTAACCACCCTGCAACTTCCCTGGATCCTACGGTCCACGCTACTTCGTGAATTCTTCACGGAGAATTCTGACCACTCATTTGTTCCTGACAACATCTGTGAAACAAATCAAGGTTTAACACCTCAACGGTGCTATCCTTTCTGATCTTTCTTCACAATTTCGAATCTTCGAAAAGACTCATGCACGCACTCCTTGCTGCAATCCCTCAAACACTTTTAAGTATTTGAATTCTTGACTCCGTGCACCCTCCTGCAACAATAGTCCTTCAATTCACCCCTTAGTTGATAAGTTCTAAGATTTCAACCAACCTGTGCACACCTTGCATGACTTCTGTGCTTGTCTTGCACTTCTACTGAAATGAGAACAACGATATCCCTCTTGAGCCTTCAGAGATAAACTCTGAACCCTCGTCAGCACACTCCTTGCAGACGATTTCACTGCACTCCTTGCAGGAACTTCTCACTCAGGAAGGGAAACAATTGAAACTCATTCTCTCTCTTTCTCAGACTTCAAACATTCAACATGAAATCATACATTCACACAATATTAAAGAAAATCCATAACAAAGAGAATAAACAACCATAAGCATATCATTCAGCATGTATACACATAAAACATCATAACACCATGAATCTGAATCAAAGATATTTATATTAATTCAGCTCTCTGCTACAACTCTCTCTTCTTCTTCTTCTCTATGCTTATGATACAATGGTCTCTAACCTTACAATGATACAAAGATGAGGGTGTCTATAGTCGGTTTTCCCTCCTACGCTCCTAAACTGTCTAATCTTCATTCAAACCTACCTACTTACATTTACTATGCATAAATGCCTTAATGTTTTACAGATGAGAGCAGTTGCTCAAGATTTGTTCACAATATGCAAGTACGCTTCCCCTTTAACCATTACATTAATGTTTCCAAAATATTTTAAAACGTGCATTGGTGGTCTTCCAGCTGTCTTCCTCTTTCACGCTCGCTTGACTGCTTATGATGCTCCTGCATCAGAAAACAAGGAACATAAGATGTATGTACAATTTATTTTTATTACGGACTATAATCACATTTTCTTTTGTCTTTCACTAGCCAATATGACCCATAATCACAACACATACATGCTCTCCAAAAACTTACCCATGCTCCTCAACCATACACTATGAATGCTACTCAATCATATATAAGCAATCAACATACTATGGAAATAATATCAGTATTGAATCATAAGAGTGTTGCTCACTCTATCCTCCAATACAAACCACATCACAACAACCCTACCAAGAATGCCTTAAGCATTCAATACTCAACAAGAAAGAGTATCCATCAAGACAACGATGTAACCATACCAGAGTTTCTATGGTAGATCTGAGCCCATATAATGCAGATCTAGAACCTACTTTAGTCTTCAAGAGCCTAGCACTAGCTCCCACACACATCTACATGACTTCATCCACTGTACGCGTGTTGTCCTCATTTATCTCGTGTATGTACGTGCCCTGGATCACTACAGCCTGTGTATACCTCAGAAACTAGGGTTTTTGAACTTTTGAGACTTTTGTTATCATGACCTCAAACTTGTTGAAACTTTGATGCATCCATGAGATCCTCTAGATCTCCTCTAGCTCATAATAGATCTTCAATACAAGCTCAAGATATGCACAAGAGATACACACAAGTTACACTACCACAAGAGAACCTTACCACTTATTTATACTCTCCAAGTAGCTTCCTTAGAAGCATCTTCTATGTCACTTAACCCACTTCTAGGTCACTTAACATGTTTCTAGGTCACTTAACCTTTTTGTAGGTCACTTAACCTATTTTTGGGTCACTTAACCTATTTTCCTCATTTTTAGGCTTAACTACTTTCCATAATTAGAAGGTTCTCCATTTAAATATTCCTCCTTGACTTTGTCACTTTTCTTTACCATTTAAATGATAATTTCTTCTTTGCAAGCTCTTAGACTTTTTTGACCTTTTGGGGCTTCAAGCCTACATATGAGGGTCCTCCAACTTCGTAAGGCCATAACTCTCAAACCATGAGGATTTATATGACATTCCACATACCACCAGAAATGGTATGACAAGCATTATCCATATAGGATATTTTCACTGGCAAATTCATTGATATTTATCTCATTATTCCACATATAATCATAACCATACTTCAAGGATAACTCAACTGCAAAGCATCTTCCCCAAAGAGATTTCACCATAAGGGGACCACTTTTGAGTACACCTTATCAACCATGATAAGACAATAATGATTCATATTTACATCAATCCAACAATGCATAATATACCAATGAAACCACATCGATCCATCTTCATCCATGCATTATGTATCAATGACAACTCATTGATCCATATTCATTAATATACTATGATAAGATATGTATACATCAAACCTTTGACCTTTGACATCATTCAATCATCCTTTGGCATCAACTAATTCCTTGGCATCAATCCTTTGACATCAATCAATCCCTTGGCATCAATCCTTTGACATCAATTAATTAAACCTTTGGCATCAATGACAACATGATCCAAAAACATCCCCCTTTCGCATTGATGACAATACCAACATTGATGTCAACACCAATAATTGATGGAGACATGTAGACAAGGCATTCTCTACATCAATAGTCATCAATCACATCAATGTGACTATCTCTCCCCCTTTGAAATCAATGGAAATGGATCATTATTCTCTTGAGGCTGCTCCCCCTACTTGAACTCTCCTTGGGGATTCTCCCCCTATTTAAATTCCTTTGATCTTCCTTTGAATACTATCTCCCCTTTTTGAACAAGGGATATCACTCTGATGTAATGTTGAATATGCATTTCTCATACTCCCCCTGTGACCATCACTCCCACTGGAATTATGCCTTTGTGCTCTTTCATCAAATATAGGGATATTTTACCAAGTATGCAAAATATCTCCTCCTAGAATCATGGGAAGAAGAATGACTCCCCCTATGGGTATGTCTCCCCCTATCTTCTCTGCAGTTTGAACAATATGCTACCATATGACAATCCTTGGACCTATACATGCATCAAACTCATGCAATACCAAACATCATGAAGCAAAAGATATGCCAATGAATGAACAAATACATCATGTACCACAACATGTACCAATAGTATCCCAATCATATGCCTCTATCAACATGCCAACCATGTGCATCTACCAATGGTATGTCTACACCATGAACCAAAAAATCATGAATCTCAATGAATCAAGTGTCTCAACTATATCATCCCACATGTCATGTACCAAAGTATCAAGTAATACTAATGGTGTACTTTTAGCCAAGTACTATCATAAAAAATATACCATCTATGAGTGTACCAAACATGTATCACCACTTGTACCAAGCAAGTACATCAACCATGCACCAATACCACAACTAAATGAATCCTCATGCATGTATGCCAAATCCACCATAAAACATGTGCCAATCAAACTACTAGTAGGTGCCTCTACTAATGTACCAAAAGTCTACCAATCATGCATCAACTCATCAATGATGTACAACATGATCACCTCATCAACTCACCAACTACATGTCCCAATATGTATTCCAACCATATGCTAAATGCATACACCAAGATAGCCTTTCATTTTATATCAACACTTTACATAATCCAATATGTAATCATGAAAACCTACAACAAACTATGTCAGACCTTGCAACACAAAATTTATACCATCACATCAAGATGCAACCCATGTGCATAGCCCTTTTTCCTAGGATTTACCACATATACGCAACATGCTGCATAGACAACTCGCGTATGTATGTGACCTAATCAAGGTCAACCTATGTATGTATGCGATTTTTACCACTATCACCCACATATGCTTCAGTAGATGACACACTTGAGCCTCCCTTAAAAGGAATCCATTTTTCTCTGGTTGTTCAATCTTCTTTACCCACTTATGAAGGTGTCCCTACTTCTCAGAACTTGAGATTTGAGCTTCCATCTTTTCAAATATGTCTCCCTTCCTTACTTCATTCCTTCTTCTATTCATGCTATATGAATTCCTCATCATGGACCTTCTTCTTTTGTTCCAACAATATTGGGATTTGTGGCCAAATCCACCACAACTACAGTTTTAGCATCTCATGCTGTGACAATGAACAACAATGTGTCCTACTTGATCACATCTCCAACAACTTATGGTGTTATGAATTCTTCCATTGTCTCCCCTTGTATGAGATTTGCATTCCAAATCTTTGTGACCATATTCATTAAATGAATAACATTGACCATGAAAAATACTTTTATACATTTTCTTTGGTGTCCATCTTCTTTGAGGTGTAAGTATGGCTTCTTTATGTCTTCCTTGCTTTGTTATTTTGAAACTTTCCTTCCATTGTGTATATGGTTGTCTTGCAACATTTTCTTCATCCTTTGAGAGTGAGGGACTTACTTCATGCTTCTTTGAGGTGCTTTCTTCAACATGTGTAGCTTCTCCCTTGTATCCAAGACCTGATTTATCGTTTGGTGATCTTTGACTTTCCAAGATCTCATTCAAGATTTGTGAGATTTTCAAGAATTTGTTTGACTTTTCTACTTTCTTTCTAAGATTAACAACTTCAACTTCTAACTTATGACATGACTCTTCCCTTTCATATACTTGATTCTTCAATAGTTCCTCTACCCTTTTGGCTTCTTCAATTTGGGTCTTGAGATGAACAATAATTTCAAAACTTTTGTTAATCTTAACATCTACCTTCTTATCTTCTTTTTCATTCTTTAGTATTGTGATCTCTTCTTCCTTTTCTTCTAATTGAGTCTTATTACTCTCCTCTAGTTCTTTGAGCATTTCCTTTAAATTCAAGATGTGCCTTTGACTCTTCCTAAGAAACATTTTAGTGTTATCGAAAAGATAGCTATAGTCTATATAGTAATGATCAGATTTATATTCATATAGACCCCCTTCAACTTTCTTTTGAAGTTATGATAGTTCTTCTATTCTTTCCATGGGATAACTACCATCAAACTCTACACAAAATATTTCTATATTTTCTTCTTCACTTGTAGAGAAATAGTCAAAATCATCACATTTTGAATCATTCCAAACCAGGGTTTTTGAAGATTATATGACTTCAATATATTCCTTTTTTCCAATATCATCACATGATTCTTTATATTCAATCAAAATGTCTTCAGGATCATCACATTTAGAAATAATGCAATCAAGAGTTTTCAGAGATTCTTTACCTTTATTGATCTTGATGGGTTTGTCTTCAATATCTTCCTTCTTTCTTTGGTATGTCTCCCCTAGCTTTAGCCATTGATCCTTGGTGGAATTGCATTTTCCCATGCTCTCTTTGATAGGAATTGAGAGTCCACTAAGAATGGTCTTGAGAGCTAATACATAATTCTTCTTTCCTTCCCTTTGAGTTGCAAACTTTGACTTGTTCTTCAAGGAAAATGATCCACCAATGGTTGCCTTCGAAATACCCACTCCCATCTCTTTAAAATGCACTCTCATTTATATTCTCCAAGTACAATAGTTTTCCTCATCAAGTATTGGAACTTCATCATCCATTTGTGTGTACATGGATCTCCTCTAAGATTTTTAAGGCTTATAGTGGAGTCCTGCTCGGATACCAATTGTTGGACACACCGAATACACTGAGAGGGGGGGGCAGGGATGAACAATGTAGGGATATTTTTCAAAAAATTCCCCTTCACAAAACTCATTAGTTAGCAATCACTATTTACTCATCACTTATTATTGTCATTTATAACCAGTTAAATGTGAACATATATCAACAACATATATCAACAATAGATCATCAAAAAATCATCACCAAAAGGAACACAACATGTATGTACAATTTTTTTTTTATTACGGACGACAATACTTGGGTTATCAACGACAACTAAATAGAGTACAACTCTACAAGAGCACCATCTCTGTAATGCAAAACTCAACTTACACCCTCAACACCAACTAAGATGAGGCAACAATCCTCAACATATATCAATCTATCAATAGGTACACAACCTGTCGGTAGTGCAACACACACATGTATGTGCCCTACCATTAGTATAGCTTGCATATGTACACAACCAGTCTGTACTACATCCTGCGCATCACATCTGAGTACTTAGGGTTTTCTCTTCAATATGAACTCAAATCCTATGCAAACTTCAATCACATTATCTTTTGTTTCTCATTGTCTAATATGACCCATAACTAATCACAATGCATCCATGCTCTTCAACAACTTACCCATGCTCCTCAACCATAAAATATGAATGCTACTCAATCATATATAAGTAATCAACATACTATGGAAATCATATCAATATTGAATCATAAGAGTGTTTCTCACTCTATCAGCCAACACAAACCACATCACAACATCCATACCAAGAATTCCTTAAGCATTCACTACTCAACAAGAAAGAGTATCCATCAAGATAACAATGTAACTATACCAGAGTTTCTATGGCATATTTGAGCCCATAGAATGCAGATCTGGAACCTGCTTCAGTTTTCAAGAGTCTGGCACCAGCTCACACACAAGTCTACATGAATTCATCCATTGTATGTGTCATGTACTCATTCATCCCATGTATGTACGTGACCTGGCTCACTACATCCCGCGTATACCTCAAAAACTAGGGTTTCTGAACATCCGAGGCTTTTTTCATCATGATCTTAGACTTGCCGAAAAATTTGATGCATCCATGAGATCCTCTAGATCTCCTCTACCTCAGAGTAGATCTCCAATACATGCTCAAGAGATGAACAAGAGATACACACAAGTTACACTACCACAAGAGACCCTTGCCTCTTATTTATACTCTCCAAGTGACTTCCTTAGATGCATCTTCTAGGTCACTTAACCCACTTCTAGGTCACTTAACCAGTTTCTAGGTCACTTAACCTTTTTGTAGGTCACTTAACCTATTTCTAGGTCAGTTATTTTCCTCATTTTTAGGGTTAACCACTTTCCATAATTATAAGGTTCTCCATTTAAATATTCCTCCTTGACTTTGTCACCTTTCTTTACCATTTAAATAATAATTTCTTCTTTGCAAGATCTTTGACTTCTTTGACCTTTTGGGGCTTCAAGCCTACATTTGAGGGTCCTCCAACTTCGTAAGGCCATAACTCTCAAACCATGAGGCATTATGTGACATTCCACATACCACCAAAAATGGTATGACAAGAAATATCCATCTAGGATAGTTCCACTGACAAATTCACTGATATTCATCTCATTATTTTAGATATAACCATAACCATACTTCAAGGATAACTCAACCACAAAGCGTCTTCCCGTGAGGGATTTCACCATAAGGGGACCAATTTTGAGTACACCTTATCAACCAAGATAAGACAATAATGATTAATCTTTACATCAATCCAACAATTCATCATATACCATTGAAACCACATCGATCCATATTCATATATGCATCATGTATCAATGACAACTCATTGATCCATCTTCATCAATATACTATGATAAGATATGTATACATCAAACCTTTGACCTTTGACATCATTCAATCATCCTTTGGCATCAACTAATTCCTTGACATCAATCCTTTGACATAAATCAATCAATCAATCAATCCCTTGAAATCAATCAATCCCTTGACATCAATTAATTAAAACTTTCACATCAATGACAACATGATCCAACACAATAATCCTATCTTGAAACATCCTATCTATTTATTCTTTCACTTCTTTCTTATATACTGGGTTCAATCTATATGGTCTCTGCTTCATTGGCTTGGAATCCAGCTTCAAAGGAATATTCATCTCCCCTGGCTCCCTAGAAGTCCCTTTCATTTCTAAGAATGTAGTATTAAAAAGGTCCTGGTATTCACGTAGTAAATCAACAATCTTCTTGACAGTTTCTTCATTCTAGTAATATCCAATGTTTGCAAACTTGGGACTGTCATTTGTATCAATATTCACTTTACGTGTTCTCAATGGATTTGTATACTCAACAGATTCAAGATTGGGACCCTCTACTACGTGCTCTCCTTCGATTTATAGTATTTGCAAATTTCTCGGGTCTTCGTCTTCCTAGTCTTCTCCAACAACATTATAGCATTCCAAAACCTCTTGAACAATTGTAAAATATATGGGTGCACTACATAAGGTTGTTGGTATCTTTGAATATTTGGGTGTAAATACATTGGTCTTGGTAATCTATATAGTTGTGTCTACTGAAGGGGTATAATATTCAAATTTGAAAGTTACCTTAAAGTTGCAAGTCAATTCTTCCCAATATTTTGTTCCTCTGCATACATCCAATTCTAAGTACCAATTCTTTTGGATCCTATACAGAGTCTATACAAACATGTGAGTCCATTCCTTTTGAGGTATTGAGCTACATTTCATAGTGCACTATGTAATATTATCTATAGGACAAATCAACTTGGTATACTTCTGCATAGAATGTTCATCTTGTTTTATGAACCAGACCTGTAACAACCTTCTACATTGTATCCAATTCTCCATCCTATCGTTATGCACATCCCACCATATTGTAGGAGTCACTTTCAGTACGATTTCCAAAGATAGTAATATTTCCATCATACTTTGAGGGATCACATACCTAAACTCCAATCTAGTGTAATGTGTGGGTAATACGAGAAAATATCCTTGTAGATACCTCATGTAACCTATGTTTCCAATGTTCTGGTGTTTCTTCTAAATCAGACACACACAAACTGATACTTCACCAACTAAGAACACCTTCAACAGTAGGATTAATATAGTCATCCATCCATGCATTCATATTGTAAAGGTTATCAAGTTCTTTTCCCCTTTCTAGTTCCACATATCACCTTCCTTCTGTGGGATCCAATGGTGCAGTAATTCTTAAGCCTTCTACTTCAAAGATCATTTGTCTCTTTTTCAGATCAATAATAGTCTAGTTATCAAAATCCCAATCGAGACCAAGTAATGTTGGATAAGGTTTACTACCATACACTATCTCAATTACTTCAAAATCTATTGTTTTTCGCACATCATCGATGTTAATAGTCACCCCTATGAGTCTTCCAATCATGACAATATTGTTCTAATTTTCTATCCTCAAATGAATAGGTGACCAGATCAACTTTGTTTTACCCATCAGTTACTATGTCTGCTTCAAAATGGCATTCACATCAAATCCTAGATCCAAGATGATCTTATCCATGTCATAGTCTCCTACCTGCATTATACCTGGTTAACTGCTCATTGTGCACTAGGTACTTCTTTATCTTGCACATACTTTTCAATCATCCCACATAGTGCATTCAATGCAGTTTCATCCTTCATTAGCTCTAAACAACTCTTTAAGAACAGTTTTAGAGTACTTACTTTCTCAACTATACTTTTGGTCATCGAGTGTTCATAAGCTAGAGGAATGTCATACACATGTGGCCTATCATACATAGGTTGCGAATTTGATGCTACCCATTTTTTTTCTAACAACTCCTTCCTTTCTTACTTATATTTGTCACTCTCTCTTTGAAGATAAAACATCAGAGGAGGTTTTGTTTCTTTCCTGACTCACTCATTAGTTTGAATTCCTTGTTCCATCACATCAAATCATGTTCTCACCCCTCCATGTGTAAATGTTGCTACTCTTTTTCTATCATCATGATATTTTGTTGCTATCATTTGAACATTATGGTTCCTTTTTTCCTTCCACTTTGCAATTAGTTGAAAACAATCTTCGTTGCATGGTCTAGCTATCTACAATATGTGCATGTTGTACAAGGATTTTAACAATCATGTGCCAATTTCCCTGGGTGGTAACAATTAAAAAATATAATCGATCCTCTTCCTTTGTCCAATCCTCCTCTTCCCCAACCTCTGAATCATCCTCTTCCTCCTTGATTGTATCCTCTCAAAGTATTATATTGCAGTATTCCTCCTTCCAGTCCTTCTTCCCCTTTAACTCTGTATGCATTTGCAATGCATTCTCTCATGAGATCGATTGCACAACATTCCTTTTCGCCATGTCCTAATGACTTTCAAAAATTACAAAATAAGTGCTTGACGGTGCTCTGATACTTCTACATCAAAGGACAAGTAGTTGGATGATGATCCATAATTCTGCATATCTCACAATATACTCCTCTTGGTGCCAAGGGATTCAAGGCTCCTATAGCCAAATACTCTTTAAAGGTTGAACACTCATTATTATGATAACCTTCTTTCCTCATGTGGTACACTATACTTATTAACGCTTTTATTTCCCTTTAGTAGGCTCTTTCAACTGAATTCTGAACCTGATCCATCTCTATGCCATTCTCTCCTATAGGGGATGCTTCCAATTTCATGGCAATATCTAGTGCTTCTGACTACGACATAATCTTCTTCTATGTCAAGGGGCATCATATATGTGGAAATAATCACATAATGAAACATTCCTTCTGTTGCTCATATGGAATATGGAAGGTCAATCGATCCATCAATAAATTGAATCTCTTATCAAAATCCCATATTGATTCATCTTGCAACTGCTTAATATAATTTAGTTCTATAATACACTGTGACTCATACTTTGGTTTCTGGAATTTCTTTAATAGAGCTTGCCTGATTTCAACCAATGTTCTAGCTTGTCTCATAGGCATAGTGGACTGATACTTAATATACCATAGTAACGTGTGGTCTCTGAATATTGTCACTAACTGCGCGATTTTTGCATCATCATCTTGGATTTTCCTCACAGTCCATATTTCTTCACAGACAAATAAGTGTTGGTATGTATCTTTTGTCCCTTCTCCTTGAAAGACAGACATCCTCAATGTGGTATCTACCCCCACCATAGTATATTGTGTAGTATTCTTCTACGGTTTCACCAAATGATTCTTGTTTGTTGCACTACTTCCACTACTCTAACTACCTTTACTATTTTCCTTCTTTCCTTCACTAACTAAAATTTTTCGTGAGAAATTTTCATATCTCAGAGAAGCACACGGGGTAGTGTGTTCGACACAGATTCTAACCTAAGTCGGGAAATTAGGATGTGATGGATCTCCTTTTGCTGGAATGATCTTACAAACTTTTTCCTTTTCCTATGTGCATGGTATTCCTTCGATCTGGAGTAGTACACCAATGTCTCTTTTCTCAATCTCACTATGTTTCTCTTCTCTATCAACCACGGTCCTCTTCCTACTATACCTAAATATTTTTCCACTATGGATTATTCCAAACCTCTTCTTTTGTCACACATTATTCTTCTATTGACATTCTTAGTCCATATGTACCTTATTCATTCCTTCCTACATCCCTTTTCTTCATACACTGATACCATCCCTTGGTCATCCCCCAATCCCCCTATGCACGTGAAGGTGCCTAGCTACTAAGGCAATCAGATTCCATCTTCATAACCCCCTTATTACAAAGAAACATATTGATCCCAGTACATAATGATTTCAAATATATTCTATGTGGACCTTTAAATAACTCTCTTTCAGCGACATTGTATGATTGGGTACAATCTATAGAAAACTCAATAATATAACCCCCCAATACACTATCTATCCATAAATCAACTGTGCACGAGATACAATTACCTATAGTATTAACTTACTGAATCAACTCGGGAGTCCAATTTCTTGAAACAATATTGCAGAATGTTCCATTCATTTTAGCTAACCTCTGTAACCACTCAGCCAAGACTATCGAGAAATCAACAAAGAAAATCTCATGTAATTCTGTAAATACATACCTCTGTAACCACTACTCTAATGTGATATGTGGTTTCTTATTATGATATTTGGAAAAATCGTGCTTTTTTTCCTCTAAAAACTATTCAATATCTTCCTTAGTTGGACTCCACATTCCCCTCAGTCACAGATCCCAATCCTGGTAACAAAACTATTTGTTGGAGCACAGTGGGAACACCCAGGGTTCAACACTAATTCACCAACAAAAACCTAAGATATTGACCCTTTCAACATCAATCACAAGTAGGTGAAGTATCACTCAAGGTATCTATGGGGATTGCAAGGACCAGGTTTATGTAGTCATGAAGGGACAGGAGGCATTCATCATAACCATTATACTTAGCATTAGTTCATTATATCATTTACCATGTGCGCAAAACCATCATAACATATAAAACATTCATAGAAATAATACATTATATTAATGCAATAAACATAACAATAAACACATCGTAATAGAACATAACACATATACACCATGATTTAATGTGGTTTACCCAAGACGAGATATGTCCACAACGACCAACTTCTTATATTATTCATAATCATCTCTTACAAAATATGTGCACTACGCTCATACATTATTCCCTTGTCGTTCTCCTATCCTTCTATCTGTCTCTCTTCACTTTTACATTCATGCATACAATGCATAATTAGATCTCCTTATTCACTCTATCCCACTTTTGCTACCAATTTTCTCTTCTTTCTAACCAAAAACCCTTACATATTTATACTATTACATTAGGTCTTAGCCCTTTTCGATGGACCAAAATCCCTAATGTCCTAGAATTGTATTCCTTATTTCACTCACCTTGATCCTGCAAGTGAACTAACTACCTTTCCTTCTTTTATGCACCCTACGAAGTTCCCAAAAATGGTCCCAAAAAGTCTTGTCCCAATATCGCCAGAGATCCACTGCATACAAAATATCCAAAATTTCCTTTTCATATATTGATTGTCCCAAATGTATCTCTAACAATTGCTTGCTGGGAAAACCAAAGGTCAACCTTCTTTCATTAGGATGGCATCAATGCCTCTCCATAATGCATCACATTCCATAACAAAGGTCTTAGTGAAGTCAAGCAATGGCAGGACAGGAGTAGTGCACATAGTTTCTTTCAAGTTTTAGAAGGATTGGTCAATTGCTAGAGTCCAACTGAAAGCATTATTTTTAAGGAGAGTTGTGATGGGAGCCACAATTTTTCCATAATTACGAACAAATTTACAATAATAGCCCATTAAAACCAGGAAACTAGGCAAAGTTTTAAGAGTTTTAGGGAAATTTCAATTCTTCATAGCTTCAATTTTCCTAGGATCCACCCTTACACCATCCTTTCCACTAATATGACTCGGGTACTCAACTTTGAAGGCACCAAAATCACTTAAATATTGTTTGAGGAATATTTTATGCTTGGAGAGGAGATGGAGAACTTGATCCACACGAGTGATATGGGCTTGCCAAGTTTTACTATAGATGAGAATATCATCAAAGAAAAATAACACAAAAAGATGGAGGAAAGGATGAAATATATGATTCATGAGGATTTGAAAAATTGAGGGGGCATTAAAAAGACCAAAGGGCATGACCAAGAAACCATAGTGGCCCTCATGACTGCAAAATGCAGTCTTGGGAATGTCTTGAGCCAGAACATAGGTCAATTTTAGTAAAGTATTGATCCCCACTTATTTCATCAAGAAGGTCATCTACAACATGAATGGGAAATTTGTCCTCGATGATAAGTTTGTTGAGGGCACAAAAATTAGGACACATGCACCAAGTTCCTTCCTTATTGAGTGCCATGAATACAGAGGAAGAATAGGGGATGGTACTCGAATGGATAACACCTGCTTCTAGAAACTCTTGGACAATTTTCTCAATTTCATTTTTGTGAGAAAAGGGATGATGATAAGGGATAACATTGGGAGGAAGAGTGCATGATATTAAAGGAATGAAATGGTCATGGTCATCGCAGGAGGGGTGAAGGCCTTGGGGATTTTAGAAAACAACTTGGTGTTGGGAAAGGATATATTCGAGGTTGAGGCACACAAAAGATGTCTCAACTGTGTGAATGGAATGAACTTGGGAAATGATACCAGAATGAATTTTTTTGAGTAACTTTTGTATGCATTGGGAACTAATGATCTCTAGAGAGAGGGATGTTGTTCCCTGGAATCTATATTAATCTCCCTCCTGTTGTAATTGCATGGTTAAATCCTTAAAATCCATGGTGATGGGGCATAGAGTGTAGAGCTATTCGACACAAAGTACAATGTCACAACCACCCATGTCAATATAAAACATGTGAGATTTCAAGTGATATTGACCAATTTGTACACACATATTTTCACAATGCCCCTCGCATTTCATAGAACCCCCATTGGAAATCATGATTTGAAAATATTTTACCACACAAATAAAGAAATTGATCTCTTGGGCAAGGTGGCGATGAATGAAATTATGACTCCTTCCATTGTCAATTAGGATGATGACTTTGTGATGCTTAATGTATCCATTTAACTTGAGGGTCTAGGGAGAAGAAAATCCAGTGAGAGAATTTAGAGAAATCATAGGTTCAACTTCAGGAGGATCATAAGGTGGCATAATATCATCTTCTTAGGGTAGTTATTCGTCAGGTGAAACCACATCATATTCATCAGAAACATCCTCTAAAATGTCCATAAAAAGTTTATGTTCTTTACATTTGTGCCCAAAAAAGTATTTCTCATCACAATTATAGCAAATACCCTTTATCTTCCATTCATCTGTTTCCTATTGTGTTAATGTTTGGTCATTGAGAGGAGTTTCCTTAGGGGTAGGAATGGGGGGGTTAGGGTGGTAAATAAAAGAAAGTTTTATTCTCTGGGAAAGAATGACTTGTTGTGCCTCCTTGGCACATTTAGTTGCTTCCAACCAAGTCTGGGGGTGATCCATGAGGACCTGGGCTCATATTTCATCCTTGATTCCAGTGATAAATCTTTCCCAAAAGAAGGCATATATCATACCCTTCGTTCAGAAAGACAAGTGCTCAAAGGTATATATAAAGTCTTCCACTATGCTAGATTGTTTCAACTTGGTCAGACGACCTAAATGGTGGGTGTCTGTGTCAAAGAATTCATACATCTTAGTAACAAAATGTGTCTGAGAAACATACCCTTGGTGTGAATTTAAATTTCATTGCCACCATTTCCATCATTCTGGATTCAAATATAGAACAATGTAGAAAATCTTTTTCAACTAATCAGTAATTTCGTGCAGGGAAACATAGTTTCCTATCTAAGTGACCCGGGATGTTGGATCTGAGCCATCAATTTTTTTCACCTCAACTATGGGATGATGGGACTCATGATCTAAAAACATGGAATGAGAGTGAAAAGGTTGGTTGGAGTCAACAACTTCAACATGGAGGGGTGGGTCAGAGGAGGAAGGACCCTAGAATTTGTCCATGAATTGTTTCAGAGTGGAATTGATTTCATCAATTCGACCATTGAGTTATTCTCGGATATAGTCCACTTTGGAATGAACAATAGAAATATGATAATTAATTTTCTCATTGGTTTTGTCTTGGCGAGGAGGAGCCATTTGGGGATGAGGGGTGGGTTCATGGGAGAAAAAGAAGATAAGTGATATCTACCATGGTGATCAGTGAAACCATAGAAATCCAATGGAGTAAGTGTTAAATAAGGGTATCATGAAGGTGATGGGTTCACAGGAAAAAAAGGATTGAAAATGATAGGTATCACTAGGATCATGGTGAAGAGGGGAATCCAATGGGATAGGTCCAAAATAATTTTGTTGGGAAGGGGGTCAGGTACATGAAAAAAAGGGCTTAAAAATGATAGGTACCATTGTGATCGTGGCGAAGAGAGGAATATGATGGGATAGGTCCGGCATGAAGAATACTTCTACAGAGTTATACTATGGCCTGAAGAATACTGTAGTGATGAATGGACCAAATTGTTAATCAGAAAAATTATGTAGGAATTTCACAACCAAAATGCAGGGGAATAAAATAAAGTTTTCTGCTCTGGGAAAAAATGACTTGTTGTGCCTCCTTGGCACATTTAATTTCTTCCAACCAAGTCTAGGGTTTATCCATGAGGACCTGGGCTCAAATTTCATCCTTGAGGCTTAACATTCCCCTCCCCTTGAGACAAGTGTTGTCTGCAACGCTTGAGTAACTCTGGATGCTTCTATATAAAAGACTCATCTTCCCAAGTGGAATCTTCAGTCGGTAGTTTCCTC
>JASDQU011249687.1:0-25320 GCA_032191745.1 Picea mariana
TTTTGGGCCAACCTTATCTATGGAAACGTCATGTTGTATATGAGTCTAGGCCTCGTAGCGTTATTATTACTTTGAACAAGAAATTGTACAGGATACTGGAGCTATTCTCTCCTAGTTCTATTTCCTTGATCTCTGCCAAGCAATGCAAGAAGGTCATCTCTCAGACCGGGAAATTTGTCTTCTTTGTGATGCACTCTCAGAGTGAGAGAAAGATCGCAACCACATCTAGGGCCTTCGCGTCTAATATCTCCACACAACAAGAGAAAGTGGATAAGGTGCATTTGTAAGGCCAAAAGGCATGACCAAAAATTCATAATGGCCTTCATGAGTTCGGAATGTTGTTTTTGGGATATCTTCTTCCTTCATTCTGATCTGATGATACCCTGAACAGAGATCCAATTTTGTGAAATAGATTGCTCCATGTAGTTCATCTAACAATTCATCAATGACAGGAATGGGAAACTTATCTTTAATAGTGATCTTGTTGAAGTTCCCTTTTTGGGTGGCATGTTAGCCAAGTATCACTTTTAAACCTTGATTTTGAGGTGGTTCTGCTAGACAATATGTATTTTGTTGTATCTCCTAAGTTTCGTCCCTTCTGGGTATGAAAATTTCTTTTATGTAGTTTGCTGATATTTCTTCTCTGCAATTCCATAGGTCTTATCAAAATTGAATGTGCCAAGTGGAATTTACGGTAACTTCCCCACAACTTGCCGATGTTTTGCCTTTCCAGGAGATAACACTTGTATAGCGTTCACAATTCATGTATAGGATATATCACTTGTACAAACTATCCACAATCCAATGAAACCAGTCCCACTCAATTTGGATACTCTAGGAAGAAGTTATGATTGTTTTACCTGGAACACCTTCTTGAGACTAGTCAATAAGACTAGTCATATACCCTATCTTATAGAAGGCGTATCTACAAATTTAAGATGAACTAGAATCTGAACGTTTTACCAAATATGCCTTACTAATTTTTGTAAGTATCCTCCAGATTTCAGTGTCTGAAACGTTACAGAAAATTTTTTATAGTGAAAATTCTGTAATGACTCATTTCAGGATGATTCCAGAACCCTATATTGTACAGGTTGTATATCAGAAAGTATACGGCCTCAGGAGCTTAATTTTGAACCCAATGTACCTTGCTCTGTCTACTAAATTTCCTCCAATCTGTTCCTTCTGAAACGTTGTAGAAAAAAAGTTATAGCGAAAATTCCAAGGTGTCTTAGATGTAGCAGCGAAACCCCAAGACCTTGAGCTCTGATACCATATGTTAAGAACCAAATATCAATATAGCATAGAAAAACCTCATAAAAAGTACTCAACACCTTGAAAAAGAGATAATTTCAGATAATAAACCTCTCCAAGGGGGAAACCTCCTTTTACCCCACTTAAATGTTCAAGTACAAGATGATTCAAAATGAAAATGTCTCCTTGGTATATATAGGAGACTAGGAGGTATAATTACAACTAATGGCCTAAAGCCGACATAAATAAAATAACATTACTAATACAATACGCCCCAATTAAGGGGTAATGAGCCAATATTAGGGCTTAACATGTGGGTAAAAGGCACCCCGTTGTAGTTCATCGTGGATGGAAGTAGCCAGAAGAACCTCATCTCAGCAGAAGTCTTCAAGTGGCTGGCCCTACCAACAACGTCGCAACCACAACCCTACACCATTGGATGGCTCCGCCAAGGAAGCAATCTCTGCGTCAGCCAATAGTGTCGGCTGTCTTACGACATCAATCCCTTCAAAGTCGAGGTATTGTGTGATGTTTCTCCTCTCGAAGTTTGTGATGTTATTTTGGGCCAACCTTATTTATGGAAACATCATGTTGTATATGAGTCTAGGCCTCGTAGTGTTATTATTACTTTGAACAGGAAATTGTACAGGATACCTAGGGCAGTCCCACCTAGTGTTATTTCCTTGATCTCTGATAATAAATGAAGGAAGGTCATCTCTCAGACAGGGAATTTTGTCTTCTTCGTGATTCGCTCTCAAAATAAGCGAAAGATCACATCCACATCCAAGGTCTCTATGGCCGACCTCTCCACACAGCAGAAGCAAGTAGATAAGGTCGTGGAAGAATACTCAGATATCTTCTCCTCACCTATCGGGGTACCTTTGCACTGTCAGGTCAAGCACCCCATCGATCTGACCCCCGGCACATCGCTGCCCAATGGGCCAGTCTATCGTCGCTCTCTGTTAGAGAATGACGAGATCAAGCGACAAATATAAGAACTGATCCACAAGGGGCACATCTGTCCCAGATCATCACCTTGTGGGAGACCAATCATGTTGGTAGAGAAGAAAGATGGAACCTGGAAACTCTGCATTGATTACCAGGCTCTGAATAAAATCACAGTCAGAAACCAGTACCCAATTCCCTGAATCGACGACCTCCTTGATCAACTCACGGGGGAAAAATACTTCAGTAAGATTGATCTGAAGTCTAGCTACCACTAGGTCCCGATAGAATAGACAAATGTATGGAAAACCTCCTTCAAGTCAAAGGAAGTCCTTTTTGAATGGTTGGTCATGCCCTTTGGTTTGACAAATGCTCTAGCCACTTTCATGAGGGTGATGGACGATATCCTGCGACCAGTCACCAATAATTTTGTAGTGGTGTATCTGGATGACATTCTCATTTGGAGCAAGACCTGGGTCGAACATTTGCAACATATTCAGTAGGTTTTGCACATCGTGCGACAGCACAAGCTACAGGGATGATTTTAAGGATGGAAATTTATTTTAAAATGCAGAAACCTTGGCAAATCTTAGTAATCCTTCATATGCCAACTATAAATGTTTGGCGATGTTTTTGTAAAAATATTCAAATTTCCAAGGATTCTATATAGTTTGTATAAAATTTTGGCGATTTTTAAGGTAAAATAAATTTATCCTATAGAATTTGGGTGATTCATTTTTAGAATAGCGAATCTTTTTTTGGGAAAAACCATGGAAAATTATACCATGAGCGAAATTTATCCCCTAAAATCATCCCTGAGTCAAGCTATATGGCAACTTGGAAAAATTATCCTTCGGCATGGACAGGGTCCATTACCTGGGCTACATATTGATCAGCGTGGCGTACATGTGGATCCAGGCAAGATCCAAGTCATCCTTAATTAGCCAGCCCCAACCACACTCACTGAGCTTCGAAGCTTCTTGGGCCTGCTAAGTTCTACCACAGGTTCGTGTTGGGATTCTCCCATATTGCATGGGCCCTTAGCCAAATAACCAGGGGTGGTGGTAAGGCAAAATTTTCATGGGGTCAATCCCAACAACAATTGTTCAATGATTTGAAGCAGTGCTTGTGCTCAGCCCCAGTACTTTCACTACTAGACCTGCAATAGCCCTTTGAGATCGAGACAGATGCTTCAGACTATGCGGTGTGTGTTGTTCTCACTCAGCACGGCCACCCCATGGCCTATCATAGTGAGACACTATCATATGTTGTCCTTAAGTACCCTTCTTACGACAAAGAAATGTACTCTATTGTGCAAGCCTGCCGCCAGTGGGGACATTACATTCTTGGGAAGGAGACAATCATCCACACTGATCATAAGCCACTGCAGTTCATGCAAACACAAGAAAAATTGCAGAATGATCTCCATCAAAAGTGGTCCACATACTTGCAGCAGTTCCACCTCAACATCAAGTATAAAATAGGAAGCACCAAACGCGTCATTGATTGCCTCAGCAGAGCCACCTAAACATGTGCATCAAAACTACCTTATTAAATTAAACAGGTTCTCAAATACCCTATGCAATTTTCTAAGTTTAGGTATGTTATTATTGACAACGTTGCCTATTGGGTGAGTCATTCCTTAAGTCAAGGAGTATTTCCTAGGTGGACCCCTCTCTAAGTCATGCAGAGAAGGTGATGTGGATGGGAGTAAGAATTTTGGGCATGGGGTTCATGACATACAAGGGTTCGTATTGTCTCATTTATGGGTTCATTTGTAGAGGGTGTGTTGCACCTCACGGGGTCTTCACTCTGTGAACCTGTGACATAGCACGTGTGTTCATAGGATATTAAATAATACTCCTAATTTCACTAGATATTAAAAAATACCTCTGAAAATCCTTTTGTTGGACCCCCCTCCCAATATATCTTTTCAATTAAAAAAATCACATTTTTACTAGATACCCCTTTTATACCTCCCCAATACCTATAAACCCCCCTATGCCTCTCATACCCCCCAATACCTACAATGTACTGACTTTATTTTTCACAATTTAAAAACCCCCTTTATGAATGAACATGATAAGATATTGTTCAACAAGGTGAAGCCCCCATGGTTGCACCTTTGTTTTCAATGCATCCTTTTTCCAAGCCCATTTATTTGTCATTTATTAATTAAAGTCCAAAACAATTACGTACTCCAAATGGGTAACATGAAACTTGGAGGCAGTACCACAATGTCACTTGAATTTGGAAGTACACAGAGTTCCATAGGGGTAAAGAAAAGGGTGCAATGCACTTGTGTAGATCCCTCAACAAGTGAGACATTTATATAATATGAAATTGTTTCTTGCAAGTCTTTAATTTTTTACGAGAAATGTTTCATTGTTCTCAAGACCTATTTGGGAGAGCATATGGAAGGTTATAGTTTTTGATTTTATCTTTTTCCATCTACATTCTTTCTAGGCCTTCAACAGCTTCTTCCCATGAAATGAGGTACAATCCCTTCTTGGGTTAGTACACCCGAAAATCCCAAAATATAAGGAAATGAAAAAGGATGAAGTGTGAAAAATGATAAGTATGATCAAGAATGGTACGATGATTCATCAAGGAGAGATCCCAGTAGCAAACCCTTCTCCAAGGGTGGCCACTTACTTTGGCACAATGTCAACCACCAAGGTGAAATAGGGCAAAGAGAATAATTTCCAAGGAGTTGTTTTATAATCAAAAGCATCTTTAGATGCAACATACTCAAATGCCTCAAGTATTAAAGTGACGCTTACCACAATACCTGACTTGTACATCATGGAGAAAGACCCATTGTCTTTCAGAGGCAATTTGATGTGGTGAATTACATCATGACGAACCGAGGATGCATGGTGGTGAAGTGGGTCTCAGTTTGTGCCTGTGTACGATGTCAGTCATCTGCCTCTCGGTACTCCATGTTTGCAATCTGAGGGCCTCGAGACATAATATCCTTATTTATCCCTATAAATTGGGGATAACATGTCCATTATCTCTATTTAAAGAGCATGGAGGGTCATTTGTCGATGATCGATTGTGAGAAACTCTCTTGTAAGTCTATTTGTAATGTTTTTCTTTTGCATTAATAAATTTCTCCAAGTGGTCACGTTTATTGGGGCCATGGATGTTTCCCCATAGAGGTTTGACCATGTCAAAACATCAGTGTATTGATCTTTGACATGTTTGTTTGAGTGGTTATTGAAGGTGTTCATCCTCTGTTGGACTACATGTGTTGTCAGACATCCTCATTCTCTACATTCATTAATTTCACAACGAGATAGAAATTTGTTTTATGATCTTTTGGGGAACATGATTTGTCAGGGTCAAATTTGGGAAGAATTATCCCAGGGTGCTTAGGTATATCATGAAGTTTCCCCCTTAAATTCATGATCCAGGTGGATATTTTTGGCCACCAACCTATTCCACTAGCTCGAAAAATAGTTTTCCACCTTGGCAGTTTTTTGGATTCCAAATTTCTGGGGTCGTTTTGAGGCCCTAAACGATGTTTTTTAGGGATTTGTGGCCATTCAAAAATAGTTCTTTTCGGTTAGACCTTTCCAACGGGATATCGTGCGCCTAAAACATAGATAGTATGAAAAATTTATGACCCTAGGAAGTTGATGTACTAACTTACCCAAACGGGGCCCACATGCCTTTTGGTGCTTCATCTCCTAGGGTTAGGTTTTTGGATGTCTAGGATTTTTGACAATTCTTTTTATTGTAAAAAGGCCTTCAGAGACTCATGGTAATCATCTTTTGGTGAATGAGCACAGTCATCACATCTCTTCTCAGAGATAAGCCGCGACCATTCCAGCAAGCTTGTTTTCCGCTGGACTTTACAGTTTCAGCTTATTTCCTTATTGAATAGAAAACCAATTATAGTGTATCTCTGTTATTATGTGTTAAGCATGTTTTAATAATATGTATTCATTTCGTTATGCTCATAAAATCCGGATCAATTCAAATCACCTTGGGACATCTATGTAGGCACGTGAGGTTGGTTTCCGACCATTTGACGAGTGAGTAATTTCTACAAAATTTTACAAGCTCACATGTTAAGTTCAATCTCAAGGGTTGGGAAATGTGTAGTGTGAGGTGAATATGGGGGTGAGGGTGGGATTCAGTCCATATTTTTGAGAACATATTGAAGATAAAGTTATATTAAACCTTCCAAAGAATCAACCAAAATTTCTTGTTCGGTTTGAATGTGGTTTATGTATGGAAAACTGAGGTGCAATAAGAAACTATCCAATCTCTCGAGTGTATGCTAGGGTGAGATGAAATAAAGAATTCACCTTCGAATGGGGAACTATTTAAAGGTGTTCAAGAGGTGGCTCAAGATTTTGAAAATAAGTTTCACTATCCTCAAACACAATCTCTAGGTCTAAGTTATCACCTCATGTAGAGATATGGTTGGGTTATGGTTCACATTTTGAGGGTTTGGGTTCACATTTTAAGTTCATAAATATGATCGCTTGAAGAGTGAGTGTTTCTACTAGACATACAAATGGATTTTGAGGGTCAAAAAGTTGAGAGTTAACAATAATTAATGATTTTCCTTTTGAAAGATAGTGGGCCTACATTTCCTTGTTGTCCATGATTTGTCATTATTTTTGTAAAAAGAAAAAATTCATCATGATCTTACATTACTTTGATAGTTTCATGTTCAACGTTTTCTTGAATTTGACGTTTCGTTATTTCCATGGTGGATTTCCTTTCTTGCATAAATCATCTTCTCAATTATCGTTATTGCCAACTTTTGAGACATTAATTCACTTTACCACCATTTCATTGAAATAATAATGTTTGATGATAATGAAGCAAGGTGTATTTATACCGATAGTTGAAATAATTCTTACCTATTTTGATTCTCACATGGCAAGAATATACTTGAAAGTGTTGAGATCACCCCACAATCAAAACATTGAATCCATCAAATTCTGTGATTTACTCTGCCATTACAACACTTATCAAATAATAATGCATATGAAGATAAACATTCTATTCAATGCATTAAGTAAGGTTTATTTCAAATTTTGATGATGATGGGTGTTTTCGGGAAAAAGGATGATTAAAAATTAAGATCAGTAAAACCTCATTCATGTCAAGCAAAACATTGGTTGCATAGCAACACCATTCACAATTATCAAGCAAGAATTTCACTTTCAACGGTCTCTAAGTTGAACTTTAAACTCCCTAGAAACTTCAAAAGTCGAACAAAAGATAATCACATCAATGATAGAAATGACTTCAAGCAGAAGCAAAAGTAAAATGTGAACTCTAAGGAAAGTATGAGGATAACCCCAATGCACTATAATCGAGGGAAACCAATTAGTTTTGCATTGGTTGCTTTAGACTCTTTTTTGGAGTGACTTTCCAACTTTTGATTTTGATTAAAGTGATTTTCTTCTCCAATCATTGGAGCATATTTTCCATTTTTTACTTTTGTTGGAGTGCACTTTTGACTTTTCATCGAAGTTAGAATTTCACTTTTGATGGAGTTTGGTGGAATTCAAATTTCACTTTTGACGGAGTCCAATGGAGTTATAATTCTACTTTCAACTCTGATCAAAACCGAAAGTTTCATTTCGTAAACATTTTTAGAGGGTGGTTTCGAATTTTAATCAAAATAAAATGTATGGACTCCTCTACTAACTTAAAGTAATCAAAGAGACTTCTGACTTTTGGCAATAGAAAAAGTGAAGTTTCAACTCCGAAAAAGTAAAAACATCACTCCAATGTGATTTTAGAAAGTTACTTTCAATCTTTTGACTTAAAAAATTTCGAAGCTTTTAGAGAATCAAAACTCAAACAAAGAAAATAACGTGTTTTAGAGTAAAAGTTTTGTCATAATTCAAATATTCAAAAAGGGAGTTGGATATCAAAATAATAAAAGGAAAGTGATACCCAAAAATTCAAAGATTTTTTTGGGTGCGTTGAGGTCTCAACATGATGGTAAAATGTTGTTTCCATTGGTCATTAAACTTCTGGTGATCATAACTTATACCTACATTTGGAACTTCAATTCACAGTAAAATCAAATTGTAAGGAATTCTTTTAGCTTTATATTCATTATTTTTGTGAATTTTTTGATTGACATTTAATAGGTCAAATTGGTATTTTGTGTGATAGTATATCTTTAAAAATATATAGGAATGGATAGTAATTTATATTTGTGGAGCATGTTTTCAATTTTAGATATTTATTTTGGGCCAAACAAAAATGATATGATAATCTACATAGATTATACCATTGTGTCACTATTGTTTTGTTATCATTACATTAGAAAACATGTATTAATATTTTTTAATTTGGATCAACTATAAAATGTTGCACAAATTTATCGCCTCTATGTGGAGCCTGCTTATTACTTATATTTTTACTAAATTTAACAATCATAAAAATACACTTTTGCAGACAACAATTAAAGTTGTCACATATCAATTTTTGCAATTGTTTAGGTTACATAGTTTTAGAGACATTGAACTTTCCTTTTGCTAATTTGTGATGGGACTAAATAGAAATATATAGATGTTTAGAAAAAATAAATTAAAATTAGAAATTTATAACGAAATTGGGAGAAAATCATGTAAGAGGACAATAGATTCGACCCCGAATCTAATTGTATCATGTCCAACAACAAATTTGTAGAATTTGACAGAGTTTTCACCTTCCCAATGTGAAGAAACCCTAAAACTACGTTATTGCAACATTTTTTGGTATCTTTTAGCCAAAATTTATTATAAACAGTATAAACTAACTTTTTCCTAAAATTAGTTTTGGCTGAAAGTTTTTTTTAACCTGATAAACTAAATTTTGATCAAGAGTTTACAAAATTCGCTATCTTTCTTTCATCTTTTTCTTCTCCCTTTTTCTATGCTTCTCTTTGCTACTTCATTATTCATTTCCATTTTCTATGTCATTTTCTTTGTTGCGTCATCCTTCTCTGTCTTGTTCTCCTTTCTCTTCAATATGCCCTTTCCTTTTTCTTCTTCTACTCATGTCTAGGACTCCATCTTTTTCTTTTATCTTGTCAAATTCCATCACTTGTTGCACTTCATCATAAGTTTGTCTTCTGCTTCATCTTATTCTTCTTTGTTTTCTTTTGTTGTCATTCTATTTCATGTACACCTGCAATCTTCTTTATCTTTCTATACCTTCATAAATGTTGTTTGTTGGACTAATGTCAAGGTCCAACAAGACAACCTATGACCATGGTTTGGAAAACTTAATTGACACACTAGTGTCATGATTTAACATGACTTGACTTTTGACTTTAATAATTCAAATGACTTTAACTTCACTTCCACTTTACTTTGGCACAAACTCTCAACTTGAATTTGACTTTTTACATCAACAAACTTGCATACAATTACTTGACCATGAATTTAAACATGGTGTAGACGAACATCAATCTTGCACCCAAACTTCTCATTTTCATAATACACTTTGAAATCATTTTTACTAGACAAACTACTATGGACTAGGCCCTAGTTCACAAAATTTTCACCATAACTCTTTCTTTCTTTCTCTTACAAAAAATTTGTATTTCTTTCTCTTACAAATATTATGGACCCTTTATGATCACTCTCATACAATAGCTTCACATGGATTAAAAAAAATAGTAAACTAAAATACCATGCTATATATAATACATATAATGCATACAACTTTAGCGTCACCTTCATTAGCGCGGTTTGAATGAACCTGAACTAATAATAATAATAATAGGAAATTAAGGAAATAATGTACCCAACAACTTAGTGTCATTACCATTGCCATTTCAGGTTTGTTGTTGCCAATGGGCCTCTTCATAATCATGGGGAACACATATGATGTTTTTGTTGGTGTGAGGCTTATCCCATCGTCTCTTCTGCCACAAGGAGTTAGGAAAGGAGGTGTTGATCTCTTATGTTTGGGAATTAATACAGTGCCAAACCATGACTCTGCACTGGTGGCTATCTTGGGCACATTATACACCCATTCTTTATATCTCAACTTTCCCATTTCCACACTCCCATACAAGGCCGCCATATCCTCGATAGCATCTTTCATGGTTGCATGTTCTCCTTTCCTTCAAATTTTCATCAAATTTTATAGAGATAAGGTCGGCTTCATATATTCATTGTAAAGACATAATTGCATAGTTCCATTATGATTTGGAATTGACACCCTGCATATCACACCGTTGACTACATTATGTGCACAAAGATGCATGACCACAATATTTTGAAACGTGTTGAACGATTGATTGATTTTAATGACATCAATGACGTCATCAAGAGAATAGCAGCCCTAACTCATATTTCCACTCTTTTCAATGTTGAATCTTCTGTTGTGAATTTTAAATTCATCTTTCCACTCTTTTCAATGTTGAATCTTTTGTTGTGAATCTTGATTAGAAGACTATCAATCTGGTTGATCTTATCCCCATCAAATAGTTGGTGCATGTTTTCGACCTTTATCCTCATAAGCTGCACATTCCATGACAAAGTGTCACTCCATATGCAAGTTCTTTCCTCTCAACCCTTTTCAACTTTTGCCTCACTGCATAGATTAAGAGGATCAATGTTTACTAAGCTCTCCAATGAATCAAATCAAAGCCTACTTTGTGAGATTCTGAGCTTGGGGATGTCACTGAGAATAGTATTCATGTTAGTTTTCCTATGGCTCATTCATCCAACTGTCGAGAAGATGAAATAGTACCCTTGGACTATACTTCAAATCAAGTTGAATAATCTCAATTTCCAATTCATAGGTTCTTTTTCTTTTCTTTTGCAATTGATGCCTACACATTGTGCAAACTTCTCCCTCTACTAACTTGCGATAATTCACGTATATTGCAAATGGATTCTTGCACTTGTGCTTCCACATGGCTGCCCAACACGGGATTATATCTCTAGCTCTCCAAATCTGGGCCAAATCAAATTAGGGCTACGACCCGTTTTAATGGCTCTTCCTGTGATTCTAACTCACATCCATGTAATTTTCCCGATTGACCTGCAGATCACTCCATGCTATGAAAAATCTACAAGTGATGATTTTGGCGGTTATGTCAACAAAGACGGGTGCCTTCCCAAACAATTTTTTCAAATATATCGATGACATGATTATGATCAGTTTCTTCATTCAACGCTTCCATGATTCTGGTTCAACCAAATATAATACCAGATTCTTCATTGTCACTTCACTCTCAATCCATGACTCTGGTTCAACCAAATATAATACCGGATTATTCATTGTCACTTCACTCCATGTCTTCATCTTTTGCATGCTTCCTCAATAACCAACAACAAATATATACAAACATTTAAGAAGCAGGGGCACCTAGAGTTTATACTCAAGAAACTCCTTAAAGGGAAAATTATATTGATCAAACCATTACCATGTGTATTTCTATTATATAATTGGTCATTTTATATAACAATAAATGACTATAACATCGACTTCATAATTGGATGTTTAGTTCAATCATAGACATAAACTAAATTTGGCATATACTCTTGGATGTTATTCTAGTGGATTATATCTCTAGCTCTCCAAATCTGGGACAGATCGACTTAGGGCTACAACCCATTTTAATGGCTCTTCCTGCAATTCTAACTCACATCCATGGAATTTTCCCGATTGACCTGCAAATCACTCCATGCTATGGAAACTCTACAAGTGATGATTTTTTTTATTGTGTCAGCAAAGATGGGCGCCTTCCCAAACAATTTTTTCAAATATATCGATGACATGATTGTGATCAGTTTCTTCATTCAATGCTTCCACGATTCTAGTTCAACCAAATATAATACCAAATTCTTCACTGTCACTTCATTCTCAATCCATGACTCTGGTTCAACCAAATATAATACCAGATTATTCACTGTCACTTCACTCCATGTATTCATCTTTTGCACGCTTCCTCAATAACCAACAACAAATATATACAAACATTTAAGAAGCAGGGGCACCTAGAGTTTATACTCAAGAAACTCCTTAAAGGGAAAATTATATTAATCAAACCATTACCATGTGTATTTCTATTATATAATTGGTCATTTTATATAACAATAAATGACTATAACATCTACTTCATAATTAGATGTTTAGTTCAACCATATACATAAACTAAATTTGGCATACACTCTTGGATGTTATTCTAGTGGATTATATCTCTAGCTCTCCAAATCTGGGCCAGATTGAATTAGGGCTACGACCCATTTTATGGATCTTCCTGCGATTCTAACTCACATCCATGGAATTTTCCCAATTGACTTGAAAATCACTCCATGCTATGGAAACTCTACAAGTGATGATTTTGTCGGCTGTGTCAGCAAAGACGGGTGCCTTCCCAAACAATATTTTCAAATATATCGATGACATGATTGTGAGAAGTTTCTTCATTCAACGCTTCCATGATTCTGGTTCAACCAAATATAATACCAGATTCTTCATTGTCACTTCACTCTCAATCCATGACTCTGGTTCAACCAAATATAATACCAGATTCTTCATTGTCACTTCACTCTCAATCCATGACTCTGGTTCAACCAAATATAATACCAGATTCTTAACTGTCACTTCACCTGATGTCTTCATATTTTGCATGCTTCCTCAATAACCAACAACAAATATATACAAACATTTAAGAAGTAGGGGCACCTAGAGTTTATACTCAAGAAACTCCTTAAAGGGAAAATTATATTAATCAAACCATTACCATGTGTATTTCTATTGTATAGTTGGTCATTTTATATAAAATAAATGACTATAACATCTACTTCATAATTAGATGTTTAGTTCAACCATATACATAAACTAAATTTGGCATACACTCTTGGATGTTATTCTAGTGGATGTATGCTAACTTTTCACGGTAAATTGTTGCATTTTTTAACACTAATTGTTGTTGTTGTTGTAAATCATTTACTATTGTCATATCATTGTTTACTATTGAAAATGTACAACATCCATTGCAACTTATATTGTCTAGTTTCTTTAAGGGGTATTAATTGCATGCTTAGACTTGGAAATAATAATATATATGTTGTTAAGTGTTCTTGTTTTGGGTCGGTATTCAAACAACTTCATATATTTTCTACTATACTGACCTAGACCAATATTTAGGTGATTAAGAGAGGGGGCGGTAGGCTTGGATAATATACTTGCTACTTTGATCCCTTGAGGTCACCAAGGAAGCCTCCCTTGTGGTGAACCTCTTCCATCACTAAAACAAGGGAAGTTATTACTAAGGTGACAGTGGTAGGATCTTCCATTGTTACGCAGTATTTGGGGACTTGTGGTGGGGATTTTCACAAGTACAAATTCTACAATAACAATAACAAAGGAAAAAATCTAAAAGTAAGAAGACTGACAGACATTGCATCTTTTGTGGGAAAGATGGTCATGATGATTCCAAATGTTTTAAGAACATGGAAATTTTAGAAGCAGTAATGAAGAAGCACAACATCAATATTGATTCTTCTTCTTCTTCTTCTTCTTCTTCTTCTTCTTCTTCTTCTTCTCATGGACATGCACTTTCTTCTTTCGGTTTCTCCTTCAATGAAACTTCTACTTATTCTTCTTATGAGTGGCTTATTGATTATGGAACATCTTATCATATGGCTAAGGATAAAGCCATATTTTCTGCTCTTAATGAATATAACACCAAGAAAATATGTGTTGGTGATGATAGATCTCTTAGTGTTGTAGGGTATCGAACAGTTCAAGTAGATAATGGTCATTTCAATGATGTATTATGTGTTCCAATTCTTTCCTACAACCTTCTATCAATATATCAAATCACTCTTTCAAGTGAAGGTAAAACTGTAGATTTTTCACCTCACCAAGTTGTAATCAAGGATATAAAATATCCTAAGCATGTTCTTGCAACTGGAATTGTTGATGATACTACCAAGTTGTACAAGTTTGACAACTTTGGGTCATCATATTTTCCATCAGTTTTTGTTGTTCATAGCAGTGAATTGAGAAAACTTTGGTATGAGCAATTTGGTCATCTAAACTATCGGTCATTGCAACAACTATGTAATCAACATATGGTGATTGTTCTTCCTCTTGTTTCCTACAAAGATGGTGTTTTTTCTAGTTATGTTATCGACAAACATCATCAAGACAATTTTGACAAATGTGCATCTTGGCACACCTCGACCCCTTTGCAGCTTGTTCATAGTGACTAGTGTGGTCTTATTTTTTCTCCTTAATTTTCTAGGTGTAAGTATTTCTTAACTTCCATTGATGAATTTTCCAGGTGCACTTGAGGTTACTTCTTAAAATGTAAGAGCAAATTTTTTCGCAATTTTTTGGCCTAGAAGGACCTTGTATAAAAGAAATTTCAAGAACAACTTCAAAGGTTAATAACATATAATGGAGGTGAATATGTGAACAATCAATTTACAAGTTATTGCACTACACAGGGAATCCAAATGCAACACATTGTTCCATATACACCACCAAAAATGGTATTTTGAGAAGAAGAATTGCACACTAAAAGAAATGGCTAATTGTATGATCCAATCTAAGAGATTAAGTCTAAAGTATTGGGTGGAAGTAATTAACTGTGAAAATTACATAGTAAATCACACTCCCACAAAGGATCTTAAAAATATATTATTGGAAGAATCATTGAAAAAACTTAAGCCAGATGTAAGTCACTTCCATGTATTTGGTAGTGTAGCATGGGCTCACATTCCTGATGAGAAAAGGAAAGCATTGCAGCCTAAAAGTGAGAAGTGTATATTTGTTGGTTATTATGAAGATGTCAAAGGTTACGAACTTCTTCAACCACATTGTAATGAAATTATTATTAGAAGACATGTTAAAATTGATGAAAATATCTTCGCCTGTGAACCTAATTTGATGTTTATTCCTTCTTCGGTCTGCAAGCCATCTTCAACATTTGTGCCTTCTTATGTTCCTATTATGGGTTCTTCTTCTTCAAATTATGACAATGAGGATGAAAATCCACCTCCGCCTACTCACCTTTCTCCAGATGAATCCATTGAAATTGAACCTGCACCAACACCACTGCTTCTTAGATGGGTATGTTCAACATGAGAAGCAACTAGTGATATTTTCGGTCATCCTTCGAATCAACACCAAACACATTCACATTTCCAATGATCCTCTTCTCTTTTGGCTCAAGTTTCATAGGCTCATGATCCAAATACATTTGCAGAAGCTTTAGGTCATGTAAATTGGGGTACAACAATGAATGAAGAGTATCGTTCTTTAATGGAAAATGATACTTGGGATCTTGTACCTCTTCTGAAAGGAAGAAAACTTGTCAGATGTAAATGGGTGTACAAAAATAAGTATGCATCCGATGGAAGTGTTGAAAGATACAAGGCTCGGTTAGTTTCCAAAGGATTTTCCCAAGTTAAAGGAATTGACTATAATGAAACCTTTTCCCATGTAGCCAAAACGAATTCCATCCACCTTGTTCTAGCCCTTGTTACCTCACATAAATGGGAGGTACATCATATGGATGTTAAATCCGCCTTCTTACATGGGGATTTGCAAGAATAAATCTACATGTAACAACCTCCCAGCCATGTCTATAATGACTCTAGCCTTGTTTATCACCTTAAGAAATATGTTTATGGTCTTAAGCAAGCTCCTCGAGCTTGGTATGCCAAAATGGATAGCTTTCTTCTTGATACCAACTTTTATGGGTGTCATTATGATCCCAATGTCTATACCAAGAAAGTAGGAAGCCATATCAAAATCCTTTTTCTTTATGTTTATGACCTTATCCTCATCGGTAGTGACCCAAAACTTTTAAACTATGTGAAAACTATCCTTAAGAAGAAATTTGAAATAACAGACTTAGGCTATTTGCACTATTTCCTTGGCCTCCAAATCTTGCAAACCAAGAAAGGAATATTTATTTCTCAGTCTAAGTATGATTATGACCTTCTTTTTTTATTTCACATGAAAGACTCTAAACCATCCCCTTCTCCCTTTCAGTCTGGAGTCAAACTTACTGCCACATGTACTTCTTTCGAAGTTGATGCCACTTTGTACCATTAGTTAGTTGGTAGCCTCTTATACTTTTCTCATACCCGTTCTGATCTTTCCTTTGTTGTGGGTATTGTTGCCTAGTATATGCAATCACCCCATGAAATCCATTACAAATTCGCTAAAACAATACCTTGGTATGTATGGGGTACAATTCATTTCTAGATACATTACAGTTTAGGGGGGACTCTTTTATTGGTTGGTTTCACTGATTCAAATTGAGTCAATGACCCTCATGATCGAAAGTCTACTACAAGTTATGTTTTCAACCTTGTTTCAGGACCTATCACTTGGGTCTGTAATAAATAACATACTATTTCTCTTTATTTAGCAGAAGCAGAGTATCGAGCATCGATTAATGCAAGTCAAAAAGCCTTGTGGCTTTGACATATCCTTTCAGAGTTTGGATTCTAGAAGAAACATTTGACCACCCTCTAGTGTGACAATTATACTGTCATCAAGCTTTCCAAATATCTATTTCAAAAACAATGCAATAAACACTTCGAGCTACACATGCACTTCCTCAGAAATCTCATTCGTGATCGGGTTACTGAGCTAGTCTTTTTCCCTACAAAAGATCAAGTTGTCAACTTTGTCACAAAGTCTTTTATAGAAGCAAATTTCTCCAAACTTAGATCTATGTTATAAGTTCATGAAGTTGTCATTAAAGGGGGATAGGATCCAATTCCTCCTTCCTTCTCCTATTGTGTCTCCTTTGTAAATCCTTCAATCATATCCAAAGTTGTTCTTAAGGGGGGATGTTAGGATATTTAGACACTTAGGATTTAGTTAATATCAATTTGGTCTAATGTGTCATTAGGTAAGAGTGTGTTTCTTAATTTGTTTCTTAAGTATGCATTTTTATTTAGGCAATATGATGGTCACGATATGTTCCTAACACAGAGTGATCCAATGGTTCATATTCTCCTCGATCTTAATGACTACATTGATCTGTGGATTAACACTCGATATGTCTTGTTATCGCATAGATTGTAGGTTGGGAAAATCCCGACCCAATCCATAATAGTGGGAAAACTATGGAAGATTCTACCCATTGTCACCTTAGATAAACCCTCCCCTCTCTTTACTGAAGGATAAATCCTACACAAGGGGGGAATCCCAGGTGACCACTTACTAGGGAACAATGTCAACCACAGACGTGAAACATGGAAAAGAGCATAACTTCCAATCAGAGATTCTATAATCAAAAGTAGCTTTAAATGCAACATACTCAAATGCCTCAAGTATTAAAGTGGAACTTACCACATTACCTAACTTGTACCTCATGGAGCAAGACCCATTGTCTTTTGGAAGCACGCTGATGTAGTTTATGCCATCATGATGAATTGAGGATGCATGGTGGTGAAGTGGGTCTTTGTCTATCCATGTGGATGATGTCAATCATCTACCTCTTGGTACTCCATGTCTAAAACCTAAGGGCCTCGAGACATCATCTCCTTAGTTATCCCTAGAAATTGTTGATAATATTTTGCTCCTACTCCTCAGCATCTCCTGGTTATGCCTCATCATCTCCTGGTTATACTTGTGCCTACATTGAAACATCAAACTGTAAAATATAGGGTGGCTCACTCACCCTATGTAGAAAAATTCAAAATTTACAACTAATCTAGAAAAGAAAATTTGGCATTTTTGTTTTTTATATATAACATGATGAAATTGAAACTATGTAAATCAATAATGCAAGTAGAGAAAAATAAAAATCAGAAATGAAATGCAACTAAACACAATCAAGATCCAAATGCAAGAAAGCAAGATGACCTACCTACTTACCTAAGGCCCTACGGCCCTGAAGGTCGGGTCCTAAAACGTCAAGTGAAGTTGTAAAATTATGCAACCACATGTTCATCATTTCATCAAGGTATATCCCCAAGTGCTTAATCATGTAATACAACAAATATAAGTTAAGAACATAATAATCATGAGCATAAATAGACATATAATCAATCATGTAATGAAACTCATGGAGACGAGTGAGAGGGAGGAAATCTTGTTGGAAAGAGAAACCACAACCCCTGATCATCTTAGAAATCTTGATCATCTCATAAATCCTTCCTGAAAGAATAGCCACAAGCCCAATACATCCATCTCTGAAGAGGGATACCATATATAGATGATGGCTCATCTTCCTTTTTTAGCACATCACTGCTTCCTGAGGACTAAGAGGAAATGAGATACTGGAAGAAAACCGCATGGATCCCCGAAGATAAGAGGTAAGGGACAACTTCATGTCCAGAGATCGAAAATGGTTTCCTATTCTTTTGCAAATCCCTGCAAAAACTTCCAAAATGAAAATACTTCCATTCTATAGTGTGAGTTTCTGACTTCTCTGGGTTGGCCATTAGCCGGTGCCGATAAAAATATGAGTGAAAATGTGGTTGCATATTTTCATAGAACAAGCCAACATCCTTAAAATAATATGAATTATAACTCCCAAGAGATGACTGGAAGTCATCATGAGTATACAGTGACACATAATCCTCAAATGGATGAAATAAATCTGTGACCATATCGTCCCTGGGCTGCCAAGAATACGAATCATATGCACGTGAAGACCAGTTCTTTGAAGATGATAATTCAACTCCCTCTACATGAGAACTACCCTATATTTCGTAAATGGGATCTCTATCAAAAATGAAGTAACCCACATCCTATCTATGTCTGCCAACCTGTATGAAATCATCAATGTGTTGACCAACCATTTCAGAGAGGTCCTCCATGAAATCATTTGCATCAACTGGACCAATCACCTCTTCATATTCATGTGCAAGAGAAAAGCGAGGTTGGACAACTTCATCTTCATCAAATGAGAGGGAGGATGTTGATGTCTCATTTGAGTTCTTGACATCTTTAATTTCATGGGACTCCTCCTCGACAATTGATTACTCATCACTGAAATCATACTTTTCTAAAACATCGACACAAAAGGAGTTTACTTGATGATGCGTCTCAATGAGGTCAAGTGCGATAAAATTGGTAGGACCTTTATCTAGGTTCTCCAAATGTTGCACTTTGTCAAAAATCTTCTTTTTATTCTTGGCAACTTTCTTCATGGACATGTTGCTCCCATGTCTCTTCATTGTAAGGGGTTTAATTCTCAATGAGGATCTCTGTATCTGATTTCTCTTCAAAGGATCGAAAGGGAAAATCTCATCATCACCAAGGTCCTACACTTCCTTGGAGTATTCCCCTTCTTCATGGGCATATTCTCCAAGTAGAAACCTAGATTTTGATGTTTCCAATCCCTTGGTGAGACAACTAATGAAGCTTTCATCCTTTTCAGTTTTGATGGCCCACTTGTCAAAGAAAATATTAAGGAGACCTGTGAATGAAGTGATTCTCTTGGGACAGGAGCTCTTATTCAGAATGACTCTTTATTTTGGCTACAAATAACTCATAAAAAACTTGATTAGTACATATTCATGAATTACTTTCAAATGAGAGACATAATTTAGAAATTGTAGCACATGAGAAACCGTCGATGTAGGGTTTCCATCCTATTGAGAACAATTATCTTTCCACTCCTGAGGAATATGATTTGGATACCGAGGGAAATTTGTAATATCAATAAAAGGATATCTCCCATGGAACCATGGTTCCATTACTTGAAATATGCCTTAATGGAAAAATCAATTGAGCTCAAGGCTCATCGAAGAAGAGAGTGTACTCTCCTCAATGGAGTTGCTAGATGAACTTGTATGAAGTTCATCAAAAGTGAAAAGGGAACTTCCCTCAAATGGATTCGCCAAGAAAGATAATGGAAAGAATTTGGGAATAACTTGCCAGAATGTCGTCAGGGCTCAAGAGAGGATTCAAAATCCTCCTCGGCAACGATGCCAAAATGTTATCGCACAGATTGTAGGTTGGGAAAATCCTGACCCAATCCACAATAGTGGAACAACTACAGGAGAGTCTACCCACTTTCACCTTAGATAAACCCTCCCCTCTTTTTAGTGAAGGATAAATCCTACACAAGGGGGGAATCCCAAGTGAGCCTAAGGGGAATGCAATAAGATAATGAGGAAATGAGACGTGTAAAAGAGGTCTTGGAAGGTGGAAGATGGTTTCCAAGGTTGTATAACTACAAAAAAAAGTTAGAACACCAAAACAAGACAATATAGTGCGATATAAGCCTCAAAACCTAAGGGGAATCAACGAGATAAGGTTGTTGTCCCAGAACTACAGCATATATCAGATTTACAACAGAAAATAACAAGTTATAACAACTGCATAATTAACCATCAAATTAATATAATGATTAGATAATTAATCCCAAAACATGTAGATAATATTATAATACTTAGTTCAACTTTTGATGGAAAAATAGGGCTACAAAATGAAGTTATAAACAAAGTGTTAGAGAATCCTTATGGTTGTAACAAGGGATTGCTACAAAATCAATATCCAACCACAAAAATTGACAAGTAAACCAAGGAAATGATATCTAATAATCAGTGGAACAATAATCTAGGTTTACAAGCAAATTTTAGAGGTGGATTAGGGAGAAGCGAATGAAAAAGAGAGTTTTGTGCAGCCCTAATGGCTGTAGCATTTATTTATAACAGAAATAAGAATTAATTAGCTAATAAAAACGCCTTTAGGTAACAAGAGAGCCTTGAGCACGAAGAAAAATTTCCAACATAGACAATTGCGAAATCTCAATTTTTCCCGTATACCAATGCAATGATTTTATTTCTCCAATGCAAGTAGATGAGTGCCTAGTTCATTGGGTTATGGAGTTTTGGATATAAGAGTTAGATCTACTAATTCTCCAAGAGTGTAATCCCTTTTACTCCTTAGAGCAAGAAAATCTAACAAGGCAAATATAGGAGGGTGTAAGCCCTTTTACTCCTCCTAGCAACCTTGATAATATCTTATCCAATAACAATTATGATAGACTAGGAAGAGGGTGTATGCCCTTATACTCCTACAAGGGTTTTAAAAAAGAATAACCTTTAAACAAGAAGAAATTACTAACCATATGCATAAAATTCCTTACCAATTCAAAAAGAAAGCATGTAAAACCCTCATCTACCAAGAATATTCCATCAACATGCAAGAGAGAAGCCTCAAAGAAGGTAGCACACCACTTTATCCATCCATAAGCAAGTAAAAAGCATCCATAACATAATCACAAGAGAGAGAGATATACAAAATTTCCCAAAGAGGGTGAAATTTTCAGCCAAGTCTCTCACTCAAGAGAGACTGAGTTATGAAAATGAAATGATCTTTTTCTTTATTTATAGGACTTAAAATTAAATTTTTCCACATAACTTAAGGTAAAACACAATTAAGAGGAAAACCCCCCTTAATCTCCCATTTACGATTAAAAATTAGATTTTTACATCAAAAAAAAACCCTAGAAGGTGACATCATGCCCCTAAGGGGTGAAGTTTTGACTCTTTTGACAAATCGTTGAGTGCTTTGAGGAAGGATTGGGCCTCCAAAGTCCATGTGTTATCATGTTGTGCATCTTCCATCCATATATCATGTCAATTCACCTTCCAAACTTTACCAATGTCATCAAAACCCTAGCCCCATCAAGACGTCAAGCCCAAAAGTGCAATGATTTAGCCTCCAAAGGAAAATTGTTGGGCTAGTAGAGGCTAGGTGAGGTCCTCCAAGGTATTCTCTCAAGCCTCCAAAGGCAACATTCATAATCTGGTGTGCCCCAAGGTGTGGGCTATGGCATCCATCTATGGGTTTCTTTCCCCAAAGAAGGACCAACCTAGGCTTGTTCTTTCAAAATTTTCCACCTAGCAAGGTCCTGCAAAGACAAATGAGTGCACCCTCCAAGGCTCTCAAGTCAAAAGCATCATAACAAGTAAATTCATATATAATACAAGAGCCACCTAAACATGTGCATTAAAACTACCTTATTAAGTTAAACAAGTTCTCAAAGACCCTATGCAATTTTCCAAGTTTAGGTATGGGAGGGTTGACAAGGTGACCTATTGGGTGAGTCATTCTGTAAGTCAACTAGGAGTGTTTCCTAGGTGGAACCCTCTCTAAGTCATGCAGAGAAGATGATGTCGATGGGGGTAATAATTTTGTGCACGGGGTTCATGACATACAAGGGTTCGTATTGTCTCATGTATGGGTTCATTTGTAGAGGGTGTGTTGCACCTCACGAGGTCTTCACTCCGTGAACCTGTGACATAGCATGCGCGTTCATAGGATATTAAAGAATACTCCTAATTTCACTAGATATTAAAAAATACCTCCCAAAATCCTTTTGTTGGACCCCCCTCCCAATACATCTTTTCAATTAAAAAAATTACATTTTTACTAGATACCCCTTTTATACCTCCCAAATACCTATAAACCCCCCTATGCCTCTCATACCCCCCAATACCTACAATATATTCACTTTATTTTTCACAATTTAAAACCCCCTTTATGAATGAACGTGATAAGATATTGTTCAACAAGGTGAAGCTCCCATGGTTGCACCTTCATTTTCAATTCATCCTTTTTCCAAGCCCATTTATTTGTCATTTATTAATTAAAGTTCAGAACAATTAGGTACTCCAAATGGGTGACATGAAACTTGGAGGAACTACCACAATGTCACTTGAATTCGGAAGTACATAGAGTGCCATAGGGGTAAAGCAAAGGGTGTAACACACTTGTGTAGATCCCTCAACAAGTGAGACATGTATATAATATGAAATTGTTTCTTACAGGTCTTTGATTTTTTAGGAGAAACATTTCACTGTTCTCAAGACCTCTTTGGGAGAGCATATGGAAGGTTATAGTTTTGGATTTTATCTTTTTCCATCTACATTCCCTCTCAGCCTTCAGTTTCTTCTTCCCATGAAATTAGGTACAATCCCTTCTTGGGTCAGTACACCCAAAAATCCCAAAAGATAAGGAAATTAAAAAGGATGAAGTGTGAAAAATGATATGTATGATCAGGACTAGTACGATGACTCATCAAGGAGACCTCCCAGTAGAAAACCCTTCCCCAAGGGTGACCACTTACTTGGGCACAATGTCAACCTCCAAGGTGAAATAAGGCAAAGAGCATAATTTCCAAGGAGTTGTTTTATAATCAAAAGCATCTTTAGATGCAACATACTCAAATGCCTCAAGTATTAAAGTGACACTTACCACAATACCTAACTTGTAAATCTTGGAGAAAGACCCATTGTCTTTCGGAAGCAAGTTGATGTGGTGAATTACATCATGACGAACCAAGGATGCATGGTGGTGAAGTGGGTCTCAGTTTGTGCATGTGTACGATGTCAGTCATATCCCTCTCGATACTCCATGTTTTCAATAGGCGAGCCTCGAGACATCATCTCCTTAGTTGTCCCTAGAAATTGGGGATAACATTTCCATGATCTATATTTAAAGAGCATGGAGGGCCATTTGTCAATGATCGATTGTGAGAAAATCCCTTGTAAATATCTTTGTAATATTTTTCTTTTTCATTAATAAATTTATCCAAGTGGCCACGTTGGTTGGGGCCATGGATGTTTCCCCATAAGGGTTTTACCATGTCAAAACATCAATGTATTGATCTTCTATCTGGTTGTGTGAGTGGGAACATGATTTGTCAGGGTCAAATTTGGGAAGAATTATTCTAGGGTTCTTAGGTATATCATGAAGTTTTCCTCTTAAATTCGTGATCCAGGTGGATATCAATGGAAACCCACCTATTTCACTGGCTCGAAAAACAGTTTTCCACCTTGGCAATTTTTCGGATTCCAAACTTATGGGGTCGTTTTGAGGCCCTAAACGACGTTTTTTGCATATTTGGGGCTAGTCAAAAATCGTTCTTCTCGGTTAGGCCTTTCCAATGGGATATCGTGTGCCTAAAACGGAGATCGTATGCAAACGTTACGACCCCAGGAAGTTGATGTACTAACTTACCCAAACGGGGCCCACATGAATTTTGGCGCTTCATCTCCTAGGCTTAGGTTTTGGATGTCTAGTGTTTTTCACATTTCTGTTTATTGAAAAAATGCCTTCATAGCCCCATGGTAATCATATTTTTTCGAATGAACACATCCATCACATCTCTTCTCAGAGATAATCCACCACCATTCCAGCAAGCTTGTTTTCCGCTGCATTTTACAGTTTCAGCTTATTTCCTTATTAAATAGAAAACTAGTTTTATTGTATCTATGTTATTCTTTGTTAAGCATATTTTAATAATATGTATTCATTTTGTTCTGCTTGTAAAATCTGGATCAGTGGTATCAGAGTGGTCTTCTTCTTGTCATCTTAATGCATGTCCCCAATGAGGTCAGGGTACAAAGAATTGGGTCTCGAGCTTGTTTCTCTTGAGGAAAAAAGATCTCGCACTCCCAAGAGACCTCTCATGGCAGAAGAAAATAAAGATTATGGGACAAGAGATCCTTTCAAAATGTTTCTTGATGAATCCCTCACGCAACAGAGGATCGAGATGATGCATAGTTTCGTGCAAATCCTTCGGTGGGTACCAACAGGCGACGCATATTCCTCGAGTGGAGGCGCCGCCCCCTTCAAGGTACAAATCAGCTTCAATATTCCTATATTTGAAGGTTAGATAGATGCAAATGTTGTATACAAGTGATTGAATCTACTAAAATATTATTTTTCTGTCCATAACTTTTCGAATAGAGAAAAGATTACTTTTGCACTCCTCAAAGTCGTTCCCCATGTCAAAGATTGGTGGGAAACTTTATGTGAGCAAAAGGAAATAGAGGAACCCTCATTATTTACATTCGCGACCATCTGGGAATCCTTAAGGGATTTTATTAAGGAACAATACTAACCTATCGGACGTTATGATGACTTGTCTACCAAATGGACCACACTGCGGCAAGAAAGAGACCAAGCAATACCAAAGTTCACAAATATCTTCCATACCTTACGCACCAAGTTGGGTATCAAATATTCGGAGTGAAATATGGTGCTCAAGTATCGCGGTGCTCTACATAGATACATATAGACCTAAATGGAATTTCTGGACATCTCTTCCTTGGGCGTGGCCTAGCGATATGCCGTCAAAATCAAGAAGAATCTCAAACAAAAGACATGGCAGTTTGGGCCTAAGAACCCCTC
>JASDQU011249689.1:2323-25320 GCA_032191745.1 Picea mariana
TTAGGATTTTGGTAGTTGTGGAATACCTAAATTATTGTGTATATATTGTATTGTGAATTTTGAAAGTAATACAATGAATATTTGAGAGGTGTGGCACCAAGGAAGGTTGGTTTTCTCTCGGTTAAGGGTTTCCAATGTAAATCTTTGTGTGCTATATGTGTGAGCCATTGATTAATTTATGTTTTTATTATAACCTATATGCATTTCTTTACTTCACAGGTTTTAAACTTACAAGAAATAGCTATCTCACCATTGGTGGAGCCATATGCTTCTCCTTATCTATCTCTTTGCTCTTACTAGTGACAATATGCATAGGCTTTCCCCTCAACCTATATAGGTTTCCCTCCCTAATTCCAAGAACCACTATTGATCTGAATCTAGATCTTATGGGCACAAACAAAACATGTCCATCTCGAAACAATATGTGGTACCCTTCCTTCTCAATCTTCGATACCAAGAGAACACTCCTCCTGAGTTTTGACACCCGTAACACATTTAAAACCCTCAACACCTCTCCTAGCTCAAGTATGAATGATATCGTACCAGATCCTCATACTACATAATTGTTTCCCATACCAATATCCACACACAATCCTGATTCCTCTGAATATGTCAAATAACTCTCTATCACTTGTCATATGGCAAGATGCTCAACTGAGTCTTCCTTAGGAAGGCATGTTATTTCAAGATGTTCTTCATACTCTAAACAAGTGTGTAGAGAAGAACCATGTTTATCAATGGATTTTTCCTCAAGCCTATGATGATAGATGGAAGGTAATGCATTTTAATAATGCATGAAAGCATCTTGGTTCTGAGGTCGAATGAGTTCAGGGATTTGGTTGTATAATTTGTTGAAATACAAGTTAAAGGACTTGATAGTCTCACCATATTTATAAGCAATGTTATTGTACTCCCTTAACTGCTTGGCTGGGCTTTTGGATTGCCCATAGGTATATTTGAACCAATAGACTAACCTCCCAAGTAGTTAAAATCTTAGGAGGGAGATCAAAGAAATCGGTCGCAGCCTTCCCTTCAAGGGAATTCACAAATAAGTGCATACAAGTATCGTTGTCATTGGCTCCTATATTGTGACAGGAATTAGAAAATGCCACCAAGTGTTCATTCGTAGTGACAATGTTATTCCCTGAAAACCTAGGGAGATGCTCTTTGAATTTAGGAAGTGAATGATTAACAGGTGCCAGGTTAAGAGGGGAGGAAACATGCCACGAGGTAGTTGTGGCATCTTATTCAAACTGAAAAAGCCCATACTTTTTGATGACTTTGGTGGGGTTTGTGGTAGATTGGACAGGGACTTGGTGACTATACAAGAGACCAATCACTGATGAAGCTCAAGGTTGAGATGAAGAAGCACCTCCGGTGCCACCAGAGCCACCACTATATGTCATCTTGTGAATGATAGCTAAGGGAGAGAAAGACGAACTAGATGAATCAGACAAAGTTATCCTTAGAGCACTTTTTTGGGTTGACAACACAATGTTCCTTCTTCCTATTTCAACAATAGGATTAATTTTTGGTGATAAAACTCTTCTTCTCCTAGAAAAATGAGGGTCTAAGGTCATGAAAAGAAGATCAACAACTGAAGGAAAAAGAAATCTATGGCTAATTCCTAGGTTGTCTTTTCCTAGCTTCCCAACATTCTTGGGCACTTATGTCTTGTTCAATTGATTCCCATGAGTGATTAATCTCAACCTGGGTATTAGTGGTATCTAAGATGGTATTAAACAAGTTTAAAGCAATGTTGGTCTAATCTTGAAGATCAGGCTCAATATTGGGCTGCCTTGCAATAGGTACAGTCATTAAGAAATGAAACAGTCAAAGAATCAATATTAGAAATATAAATATATTCAATAATAATCAAGCATAAAATTCAGTCAGAGAGATATGGAAGATGTCCCCAGTATGGTCGCCATATCAATGTTGAGGAAAAGATATAAAATAATCTTACTCAAGCATTTTCATATCTTGTTAGGCTAAGGAAAGATAGATGGGAATATCACCCTATGTTTATAGCCTCAAAAATTGTTTCCTAATCCACAAGTATTAGTTACAAGGGCTTAGGATGATTTTTTCAATAAATAAAAGATTGATGTAAAATTCAACATTTTATGTAATTTTTTGAATATAATAGATGCAAAAGAAAACGTGGATACAAAAGCAAAATTACCAAGTCACATGTTAACACATATGGGACAGAATAGCAATCACTTATTTCATTCCAAGAAATCAAAAGAATCATTCTCCTTACAAAAATCCCTAAGGGAGTTTGGACCAGAGTCAAACTGAGATGTCCCTGATGAAAACCATACAAAAGGAATTCTGACAGAAAGTAAAAAACTGAACTTTAAAAGATGGATCAACTTGCCACAGATTGTTTCTCACTCGACTCAGCACAATATCTGTTATCAGTCAAGAAATTTAATTCATAAACAGACAAGTCTACATAGACTATCAAAGATAGATCAACACCTCTGAAAAACAAGTGTTCGAATAATTTAATTCGGCATTGAACCTTGTTGTCTACAATAGGACCCTATTGTCATAAAAGAGAATTAGGCTTTTAATGAATTAAAGAATGAATGAAAACTGAACTATCTCAATAAAACTCAAGAGCATACCTTAGTATGCTTTCTCCTTATATTCTCCCCTTGTTCTTCCTTCTCTTTTTTCCTTTACCAATCAAAATTAGTTGAAGTAGTTCAACTACCTCTTTCAGTTAAGTTAACTAAAACTCAACTAACTTTTAGTTTAAGGGAATAATTAATATAATCATAATAAGGGTATTTTAATAAATAATAACTAGTAGGTGGGACGCCTTGTGACTCCCTTTAGTTTCTTAACAAAAATCTAGTCAATTAATCAACACATCCCTCCTTGTGGCTCCCATCATCATTCTCATAACTTTAAAATTAAATATCAATGATATTTTAAACCATACCCAAAATATAATATCCAAAATATCCAAAAATAATATGTTGTCCAAAAAATTCAACAATCAACTATTCTCAATAATCAATAATAAAATATACTCAAAAACCATATTTGCCACTTTGGGAGGCAATTTCCCTTTGTTGTTGTTGTCTCCCTTTGACTTTTCTGAATTTTCCTTAGGCTGTGTGGAGCGTTTAGGCTTGACCTCACTGATAACATGAGAGAAGTCATATCTCAAGTGCATGTGGGATGAAATGGATTTGGATGAATCATTAGAGGGAGAGGAGGGGGAAACATCAACTTTTATTTTACCATCTATGTGGTGGGATTCGATTTAGAGTGTCTTGTTTGCATGGGAAGATTGTACAGGTGAGTGTGCAGGGGAAATTTGGACATTTGGATTAATGGGTGGAGGAGGAGAAAATAGAGAGAAATTGGGACAACCACTTTGTTGGGAGACTGTTGGGTGAACAATCTCTTGCCATCTGTTATTCTAAGGGACTTCAGGTTGTAATGAGACATGATGGGGGACAGGGATACCAGGGACATCCTGGGGTTGGAAGGGAGGCCTTTCTATCCTGGGTTGGACTACCCCTTGTCCAATCCAGTTGAAAAATTCAGCTTGGAAGAGTTGGTTTAACCCTTGTGGATCTGCATCAAAATGTATCGAAAATCTAGGCCTTCTAGGGCCTTTGTTCCAATTCCCTTTGCCCCTGTTAATTTTTCCATGGCTTCCCCTGTTGAAGAATATAATCCTTTATACAACTTTTATTAGAAACTATCTTCTTGAACAAACCATACATGACATCTCTTTAAATATGAAACAAAGTTTGGCTCAGCAAACACATCAGACCCATGCAATCCAATCCAAAAAAATCATTTAATACTTGTCAATGAGCAGGGGGTGAATAAGGAATCTAGGATATTTGGGGGGGTTTTATTGAGTGAAAAAGTGATAAAATGAAAGGGAGTATAACATGATTACTGCTCAACAAATCATTAAACAATCATCTATGTTACAATAACAAAATCATATCAACTGTGACCTATCATTGTGTCATCCTTTAATGATGTAATACAAAGTTTCCATTTAATTTTAATTTAATTTTAGAATAGGGCGTGCAAAGTGAATCTGGGAATGTGAGGGGATTGTAATGTGCGAAAAAATGAGAGAATGACAGGGAATTGAATATATACTATTCATAAAACAAATTAAATAATCGATAGTCATAACTCTGTATTAAAATCAATCCAAAAAGCACCAACGTTCATTGTTTCTCAATTGTGTACCAAACTATTTGTTGTTCCAATAATTAAATTTCCCAAAATTTCTCAATTCATAACAGTCTGTGCAATCATAACTTATAAACAAAACAATATTTCCATTCCACAATCTTGTTTAACAAAGCGATGATCCTTTCCTCTCTTTTTTTTTTTTAATAGTCAAGAAAATGCATAGTAATATGTTCAACATCTATCCTTGATAATCCATAATGCATCACGATAATAATCAACATCAACTGTTTACCAATTTACAACTGGGCCTAATTAAAATTACATAGGTCTCTTTTCAAATACGAACAAGCTTCCAAAATATGTCTGATTATACACAATCTTCATCATATCAATCGACAAGATATTGCAATGAAACAACAATCAACCAAAACATAAAACCCGAGCCTTATCACTGTGTATATAACTTCCTTTTAAAACCATTGGTAACATGTATGATGATCCAATAATATATATGAAGCGAATATAACCAACTACACACAGGCATCTTTTTTAAAACTGACCATAACCTTGATCGGGCCTAGAAAAAACCACACAAGTGTCTCCATATGAAATCAAGACCACGTTGGTAAAGACACAGTGAGTGAAACCATAATGAAAAGAAGACAACTCTCGACTGTATACAAGTGCATGTTTCCATTTGTATTTGTCCAACCAATCATAGAAGGACGAGACAAAGACTTGACGCTAGAGCATGTTTCTTCTTCTAAAGAACTCCATAACCATTTCACTAATAAACCAATACTTGACAACCCAAAAGGTGCTCGAGGAGAGAAAAGACAATTGGAAATTAAATCAATCTCTATTCATATTTTAACCATAACAAAGAGAGATGGAGTTCTTCTGAGACTTATCAACCATAGGCAGAATACCTTTCAAACAAGATACAACAATGAGCCACACAATCCTCTTATTACTCCATGTCTTGGGCGAGACCAGTGATTAACACCCGAGGGGAGAAAAAACAAGGAGATAATAATCTAGTGCACATGACACATTTAATAGTTGTGGAGGAGAGGCTAAGTTTAATTAAACAGTGGCAATTATTAAAAGAAACACAGAGATATAACATCTCTATCCAACAGTGAGGATGGAAACATCCTTTTGAAATAACTCTGAGATATAACTTGTATCAACGCACAACCATACAGGCATATATTAATGTTAGGGCCACCCAAGATTGAATCTTGGGATACTTCGATGAAAATACAATAAGAATGGACCAATGACCATGACTCAGGATTTGGAGAAATAACACAACAATTGTTGGCAATCCCTCTGCGATTGGGTAAGGGTTACAATCATGGTTGTGAGGGAACGAAAAAAATCGACAGTAATACACAAAACCAAAAGCCCTCCATCATCAACGTAGATCCATATGTACCACCATTCACTTATATTTCCATAGAGACCCTTCCCAATACTAAACTGACCGAGAAACCATTCAATTCACAACTTAAAATACGCAATTCGTTTACTTGCAATCCGAAAATTTTTACAGTCATCACATAGAGCTATAACACACATCTACACAGTCGAAATCTAAAGAACACATAAAACCCAAGCATCACTGAGCCATCATTTGTTCATACAACAGAGAATACATCATGGATGGAGACAAAAAGAATCATACATGTAGAGAAACACTTAAATGGTGAGTTGGTCGAGCCTTCTTTCTTCCAAGAGCTTGAAAATGTGGAGCTTCACAACCAATAGAGAGAAAAATGCAACAATGGAACAATGCTAGGGTGATGACTGATAGGGGATGTATGGAGTGAAGTGCAATAAATCCACGTCGCTTCCATCACCTGGCCTATTCAATTTGAAGTATGAGACAACCAAAAAAGCATTACATTTACCAATTCCAAACCATTTGAAATCTGCGACGATATCCATTGCATAGTGCACCACCCAAATCATTTACACATTAAACCTTGCCATAACTCCATGCCATAATACATATTTCAATTCTATATGCGCCCCATTCAAATCTAATGAAATTCGCATAGTCCACTAATCAACAATAGCATAAAAGTTAGGACTAACATTAATATCCTTTAACTTTTCCATTCAAATTTGTATATAATCCCTTATCATAGCTCAAACATATAACTTCTTTCCCTTTAGAATTTTTTCATAATTTTTTTTCTTTGTTTTGATTATGATACCACTAAAATATCTCTTTCATATATGTGGCTAGGTAATCAATCACAAGGATTAGTGACATGGTTAAATCATAGAAACTGTAAATAACATGTTCCTCATTGTTACACATCAAAATTACTCAACTGGATACGTGTCGCATGTCCTTCTCAATTGTCGTAAGTGTCGCATCTTCCTTACAACTTTCGCAATTGTCGCAAGTTGTTCACAAGTTTCGCAAATGTTGTTCAAGCATACTACCATAATGAAGACACTAAGGAGGCACTTGAAACATCTCATGCACTTTATTTGAAGAAGGGGAATTGGTTAACTGAAGTCAAGAAACTCTTAACACCTGAGAAGATCTCTTAAACAAAGGTTCTGAGGGTGAGCGCTCCCCTACATCAGCCTTAGGAGGATTGGCGCTCCCCTATAAGTCCTCAGGGAGTGTTATAATGCTTTCTTGCCCCTCTGAAGGAGCGTTATCCACCTTTGGAGTGCTGACGCTACCCTCAAGCTTCCTAGGGAGTGCTACAACGCTCTGATGCCCCTTTTGAGGGAGAATTGCCTAATATGAGGTAGTAGTTGGCTCGTTGAGGAGAATAAGGAGAGGATCTCTCAAGTTTAGAAGGAAGTTGCATTCAAATTCTCGGTTCCATCAGAAGATCCTTGATCTAAGGAGGAAGTTCCTCAACTTGTTCTAAAGATAACTCAAGAGGTTAAGCTCCTCTTAACCTATATAAGCAAGCTCTATGATGGTGAAAAGGTGGAAGAATTGCTAGCATGAAACCTATGATCTCATAGGAAACAAACAGTCAACTAAAGGAGAGTGATCAGTGAAGCTGCTTTCATCAAGGTTGTGGATATTTTGAGCAAGGGTTAGATGAAGGGGACTTGACAAAGTTGTCGCATTCGCATCTATGATTGTAAGAACTGCTGTCGTTATTCTCATTAATATGACATGCTTGGCCTGTTTCTTTCTAGTTTGTGTCTGATGTTACATGAACTTATCATTGATATATAGATTTGTTTTCAAGCTAATATCAATAGAGTAGGAAGTGGTCGTATCTTGTTTGTCTATAGGACTCAGCGAGGAGCAAAGGATTGGAGCTCAACTCAGAGCATGCAGGGACAAACGTCGATAAAGAGGTACTTCTGTTCTCCTTCCTTCTCATGTATTAGTTTGTGTAGATTTGAAAGGAAGTCAGTGTCCCGTTAAGAATTTTCTGTCTTAGAGTTAAGGTCAAGCTCTTTGAGGAAATCTACCTGTCCGCAGGAATATTTTCCTACAACACTCATAATCATAGAACTGTTTTGTATCGCAAAAGCATTCCACAAAAATGCATCATTCATATGTTATCATGTCAAATGAAACCATGAAATTATCGTCAACAATGTAGGACTATGTAGGAAGCATCAAAACAACAACAACAAAAATGTGTGATGTTGGCACAGGGGTAGACCCAGGGTTAAACGCTTCAACAACGCACCAACAAAACCGTAACTACTGACCCTTTAGGAAACACCTGCAAAGTAGATGAAGTCTCACTTGAGGTAGAGGAAGGGGGGTTGCAGGACTCAAGTGTCTACAACCTAGCTGGGACACAGATCTGTGATTACAACACTCTAACAAAGCACTTAGCAATTATCATTCATTAGTATTTAACATTTATTCACATCGCAGATAAAACCCTAATTACTAAACAATGTAGTATTCAAAAAGATCTAACACATTCAAGCACTTAGCACATAGAAATAGATCAGATCTAGCATTCATTCATATCACTAAGCATTAATCTATCATATCAGATGAATCTAAACATACATTATTGCACTAAGAATAAATCACATCAATCACATATCAATCATAATGCACAAAGCAATCAAAACACAAGATATGCATGGTTCACCCCTAGCGTGGGGTTACGCCCACCAACTTTTCTTCTTCTTTATTATCTTTTGTCAATCATCTTACATGCACAGAGCCTCAAAACCCACTCTTCATAGGAAAATAGATCTGCGTGGAGCTCGCCAGATCCTCCTTCCCTGAGATAGGTCATAGCACAAATCCTCCTTACACAGTCTGGACATAAGCTTCTTACAATCACTTGCACTTAGCTTTGCAATTTATCAACATAGAGTATGCATGAAGCATTCACAACTCTTCACACTTAGCACACTGGCCTCATTACACACACTACTTACATCGCCTAAATATCTATTTATACTTTACAAAATGGGCCTAAACATGGGTAAAACCCATGAGCTGACATCCCATACTCATTACATAAACCCTAACCCAAAAAGTCCACAAAAGGTGGCAATGTCCTACGATATCTGTTTTGCCTTGTGCTCCACCTTCGACCAGCCTATCGAAGTCCCAAAATTGGTCAAACATGACCAAAGTTTCTACAAAACCTAGTCAAGGGCCAATAGACCCCCAACACTCACCTGTGACTCGTCCTGAGTCACTTTGATCTAGGTAGATCTACCTCAAATACCTCAAGCTTGGTTCAAGCAGCTTCGACCTACTGCTTTGCTAGAGCCTCCTACTTGGAAAACTCCTGAATAATTTTCTTGTTCACTGGTCCTACTAAGCATTGTTCCACTAAAGTGACCACTTGTTCTAGTTCTACACCTCATCCTTCAATTTCCTCAAAAAGTATGCAAGCTTCATCCTACACTGGCTGGAGTCTCTAGGTCACTTCCAGGACTTTACTCTGGATGACATGGAATTGTTGTTGAACAAAGCATTGTTCCTGGGATCTTTTCATCCTTTCGATTTTTGACAGTAGCTTCAACTGTTCTTGCATTGTTGCTTCTTGTTGCTTCACTTCTTGGAGTTGTGACTTCAGTGTCCTTACTTTAGGGTCCTCTGTGAGGCACTTGTAAGTCTGGACACTTGGACTAATAAGTTGTTTTCATTCCAAGGCTAAGGCCTTGATTCTCTCAACTGCACTCTAGTCAGTTTCTTCTCTTTGATCACATACTTCCTGTGGAGTACTTGGTATGGCTTGTAACTCCAGTTCTGCTATGCTCTGTTGAAGCTATTGAATGTATTCAGAAAGCTTCATCACTTGACTTTACAGTGGGTCTTCTTCCTTCTATTTTAACCCTGTCATAGAGTGAAGCTCTCTAGTGATTGCTTCTTTAACTCCCATCTTCTCCATGAGCAACTTTTCTTTCTCCTATTGGATTTGCACTCTATCCTCTGTGAACTTCACTTAGAGGTCATCTTTTTCCTTATTTGTAAGCCATCGTTTCTCTATGGCTTCCTCCTCTGCTTGCTTCAAGGAATCTGTGTCCTGTTATTTTTCCTCCTGGACACGACAAAGTTGAGCTTCGATCGCATCTGCTATTTTGTGCAGCTAGGAAGGCTCATATCCCAAGGGCTTGTTGTACCCCTTTCAATTCTACTTCAAGCCTACCATATAAGATCAATTTCACCCATTGTGAGCACATTGTGGAATGGAGGTTTACTAGCTTTGGAATTCTTCTGCAATGTAGGTTTCGTGGGGGAACCCTTTCTTTTCTTGGATGTCTCAGCCTCATCAATGGGATCCTTAGGCTATGTTACTTTGCCTTACTTCTACTTTTTTTCTTCTTCGTTGATCTCTTCCTTGTCTACTTTATCACCCCCACCCCCTCTAGGTGAATCTGAAGCAGTCTCTTTGGATGCATTGTTCATCTCCTATACCTCTTCTGTCTTCTACCTTCTACTACTACTGGGTGCATCATACTCTTTGCGAGTGACCACAAGACTTCCAATGAGGTTGGGGTCAGACAGTTTTGCTTGGTCGAATGGGATAAGGAAATCTGTAGGCCATTCCTTATTTATTTCTTCCATGTCCTCCTCTGTGAGCTTATAGTAGGATTGGAGCTCTTCTTTATGTTCATCTGCATCCTTTTGGGTAAAAGTCTTGTGGGTCTAGTCCTTGCATGCTTAATCCGATGATCCTATGGATCAACGCTGGATCTACGGTGATGTGTCTGTCTAGCCACAGATAACCACCATGGAATAATGACATCAGGAGCTTAACGCACGTGTTAACCTCTTGGTGCCTTCCAAAGTGTGGTATATTCATCACATTGAGGATCATGGACCTCGCGAGGTCGATGGTCCATGGTTGGGGGATTATCTTCAACTTCTTCCCCTTTGTCTTGGTTATATACTTATGCGATGTGAGCATACCATAGTTCTTGCGATCTCCCAGGTTATAGTCGTTGATCTTCAACATCAGAATCTTATCCAGATGTGGCTTGACTACGTGTATCCCCTTCGGGAGGTACGTAATAATAAACATGTAGTCGAAATCTCTTGGGACACTGTCACGACTCACCGCGCCAACCAGAGGTGGGATGTAGCTGGTTAGGATTGATGGGATGATCTTCCCATTCACCAAGTCATCACGATGCTTGGTTTGTTTCTCGATTGCAGCTCGGGATGGTCCAGATCCACGAGCAGTCGACGAGGAGGCTTGCACTCCTCACATCGATGAAGCCTGAACTCCTATGGACATCACCTTCTCAGTGATGAAGTCGATTAGAATTTATTTAAAGAACTTTTCTACTATGCTATGTTGTCCGACATGCACACTCGAGATCACGTATCTCAGGTTGGTGATCAAATACTCAATGTAGTAGAACAAGTGGCGAGGTATCAAATAGGTACAATGTGACAGCAATGAGTTCTCTATGGGCTTCGATACAATTTTCAAAAGTGTTCTCGGTGCAACATTCGACGGGATAAATAGACAATGTTGTAATGGATCCCTCCAACGGGCAGGAACGCCTTAATCAATGCAGTTCCATCCATTATGGTGCAGTCACAATGGTCCAATGGCAAAGGTTCTGGCAATAAATTTGTTGTTAGTTGTTTCTGGAGCGTCGTTCTAACAGTCGGGACACCTCTAATTATTATATCACTTCTCCATGGCGAAGTGCCAATTTGCGTTGTTCTGATATCCTGGCGATGTTCAAATTATGTGTATCTTCCTTCTGCGAAGTCCTTTATGGTACCTCTTGCAATTTTTCTATCTTTTCTCTCTTCTTAATGAGATTTCTATCCTTCTTCCCTGTGATCTGAGTTATTGGGTTCCTTTTTCCATTTCAATTATTGTTTGTACTTACATAGTAACTTCACGCTGATGAGATTCTTTCATAGGGTTTGAGAGTAATACCTCCTCTTTTTCTGGAGTAGGTTCTCTACTCTCCTGCATGGATAGATTTCTCAATCCTTCTTGCATTCTTTCAACTTCGACAACTAGGTCTATGGTTCTTAATAGCTTCGAATTGTCCTCTTTCTCTTCTATTAAGCATGCTATTCTTCTAGCCATGAAATCCCTTAGTTCTTGCTTTTTTTGTTCTATAACTTCCTCTTCTTTTTTCCTTCTGACTTGATCTTTCTCAATCCAAGTTTTTCCTAGTAAAAGAGCAAATGGGGCACTCTTCTCAACAAACTTAATGACCTCAAATTCTTCCTCTATCGAACATTTCCCAAAATTTCCCAAGTTCTTATAAAGTCACACACATATAAAGTTAGTCCTCTCAAGCATCCCTATATATCAATGTTCAATCCTGCTAGCCCCAAGAGGCATTATCACTAAAATTGAATCCCTGTTGTGACGCTTTCTATGGAAAGGAGGAAAAAATAATGACAACAAACTCTCATTGGTCAGTTGGGGGAAAATTTATCATCCTATCCCTGAAGGAGGTCTCCAACTCCATGATATACAAATTCAAAATTTGGCCCTAGGAGTGAAATTGCTTTGGAATGTAGTGTCAGGGAGGAGCTCCTGGTGTAAAGCAGTTATTTGGAAGAAATATTTTTTTGGCCTGAGGCTCTGATGTCTAGACACCCCACCTAAAGTCAATCATGGCTCTCCAATATTATCCATCTACTCAAAAGCATATAATTTCTTCGCTATTGCTCTTACATGGATTCCAGGCAATGGGAAGCAAATCCAAATCTGGGAAGACTCCATAATGGGGGACCCCCCGCTCGATACTAATCCAGGCACGACTCTTCTTAAAGCCTTTCTAAATTATCAAAATATTAGTACCCTCTGGGATATTTCCCTCTGGCAAAGAGAATGAACAAAATATTGGGTGAGACGAGTCTTCCTTGATTGCCCCCCTAGTTGCACCATGAAAAATAACTTCTGATCTCTTTGATTCAAGGAAAATCCCCAATCTCCAAAAGAATCAAGGACAAAGGAGGCTGGGGAAGCCATTCAGGGAACTACTTAGTAGCAGTTGGCTACAAAATCCTCTTTGCAGTGCCCCAGATCCCAGGAAATACGGTACTTTGGAAAGAGATTTGGCAAGTTAAAAGCCTACCTAAAGTGGGCTTATTCATTTGGACCTTAGTTCATAACAGTATTCTTATGGGTGATAAAATTTGATGAAAAGTCTGGGAAGGCCCCTTGAGATTCCCTATCTGTTGCTCCCACGAAGAATCAACTAATAATCTGTTTCTTAACTTCCCCTTTGCAAATGAATTTTGGAGCTTATCCCTATTAGGGTGGGCCCCAATTGTCCAAATACCTCTAGATGTCCCCTCTTTTCTAAGTATCTGGGCCTCCCTCTATCCATTTTTTCTCAAGTCCAAAGATCAACTTAAGTTTTGCTAGCTGACCCTCCCTAATTTCGCTTATTTCATTCCAAGAAATCAAAAGAATCATTCTCCTTAAAAAAATCCCTCAGGGAGTTTGGACGAAAGTCAAACTTAGATGTCCCTGATGAAAACCATACAAAAGGACTTCTAACAGAAAGTAAAAAACCAAACTTTAAAAGATGGATCAACTTGCCACATATTGTTGCCCACTCGACTCTGCACAATATCTATTATCATTCATGAAATTTAATTCATAAACAGACAAGTCTACACAGAATATCAAAGATAGATCAACACCTCTAAAAAACAAGTGTCTGAATGTTGTAATTCAACCTTGAACCTTGTTGTCTACAATAGGACCATGTTGTCATAAAAGAGAATTGGTATTTTAATGAATTAAAGAATGAATGAAAACTGAACTATCTCAATAAAACTCAAGAGCAAACCTTAGTATGCTTTCTCCTTATATTCTCCCTTGTTCTTCCTTCTCTTTTTTCCTTTAAGCAATCAAAATTAGTTGAAGTAGTTCAACTACCTCTTTCAGTTAAGTTAACTAAAACTCAACTAACTTTTAGTTTAGGGGAAGAATTAATATGATCATAATAAGGGTCTTTTAATAAATAATAACTAGTAGGTGGGACCCCTTGTGACTCCCTTTAGTTTCTTAACAAAAATCTAGTCAATTAATCAACACACCCCTCCTTGTGGCTCCCATCATCATTCTCATAATTTGAAAATTAAATATCAATGATATTTTAAACCATACCCAAAACATAATATCCAAAATATCCAAAAATAATATGTTGTCCAAAAACTTCAACAGTCAACTATTCTCAACAATCAATAATAAAATATACTCAAAAACCATATTTGCCACTTTGGGAGGCAATTTTCCCTTTGTTGTTGTTGTCTCCCTTTGAATTTCTAAATTATCCTTAGGCTTTGTGAAGCCTTTAGGCTTCATCTCACTGATAACATGAGAGCAGTCATATCTCAAGTGCATGTGCGATGAAATGGATTTGGATGAATCATTAGAGGGAGAGGAGGGGGAAACATCAACTTTTCTTTTATCATGTGTGTGGTGGGATTCGATTTTGAGTGCCTTTCTTGCATGGGAAGATTGTACAGGTGAGTGTGCAGGGGCAATTTGGACATTTGGATTAACCGGTGGAGGAGGAGCAAGTAGAGACAAATTGGGCCAACCACGTTGTTGGGAGGCTATTGGGTGAACAATCTCTTGCGATTTGTCATTCTAAGGGACTTCAGGTTGTATTGAGACATGAGGGGGGACAGGGATACCAGGGACATGCTGGGGTTTAAAGGGAGGCCTTGTTGGCCTGGGTTGGACTACCCCCTGTCCAATCCAGTTGAAAAATCTAGCTTGGAAGAGTTGGTTTAACTCTTGTGGATCTGCATCAAAATGTATTGAAAATATAGGCCTTCTAGGGCCTCTATTTCAATTCCCTTTGCCCCTGTTATTTTGGCCATGGCTTCCTCTATTGAAAAAGATCATCCTTTATGCAACATTTATTAGAAGCTAGCTTCTTAAACAAACCATACATGACATCTGTTTAAATATGAAACAAAGTTTGGCTCACCAAACACATCAAACCCATGCGATCCAATCCAAAAAAATCATTTAATACTTGTCAATGAGCAGGGGGTGAATAAGGGTTATGGGATAGCTGGGGGGGGTTGTATTAAGAGGAAAAGTGATAAAATGAAAGGGAGTATAACATGATTACTTCTCAACAAATCATTAAACAATCAACCATGTTACAATAACAAAATCATATCAACTGTGACCTATCTTTGTGTCATCCTTTAATGACGTAATACATAGTTTCCATTAAATTTTAATTTAGTTTTAGAACAAGGCATGCAAAGTAAATATGGGAATGTGCGGGAATTGTAATGTGTGAAAAAATGAGAGAATGAAAGGGAATTTAATGGATACTATTCATAGACAAATTAAATAATCAATATATTAAAATCAATCAAAAAATCACCAACGTTCACTATTTCTCAATTGTGTACCAAACTATTTGTTGTTCCAACAATTAAATTTCCCAGAATTTCTCAATTCATAACAGTTTGTGCAATCATAACTTATAAACAAAACAACATTTCCATTCCACAATCCTGTTTAACAAAGCGACGATCCTTTCCTCTTTTCTTTTTTTTTAAATAATCAATAAAATGCACAGTAATATGCTCAACATCTCCCTGATAAGGCATAATGCATCACGATAATAGTCAACATTGACTGTTTACCAATTTATAACTGGGCCTAATTAAAATATACATAGGTCTCTTTTCAAATATGATCAGAGTTCCAAAATATGTCTGATTATACACAGTCTTCATCATATTAATAGACAAGATCTTGCAATGAAACAAAAATCAACCAAAACATAAAACCTGAGCCTTATCACTGTGGATATAACTTCCTTTTAAAACCATTGGTAACTTGTACGATGATCCAATAATATATATGAAGCGAACATAACCAGCTACACACATGCATCATTTTAAAAACTGACCATAGCCTTGATTAGGACTAGAAAAAACCACACAAGTGTCTCCATATGCAATCAAGACCACGCTGATAAAGACACAGTGAGTGAAACCATAATGAAAAGAAGGCAGATCTCGACTGTATACAAGTGCATGTTTCCTTTTGTATTTTTTCAACCAATCATAGAAGGACGAGACAGAGACTTGACGATAGAGCAGGTTTGTTTTTTTAAAGAACTCCATAACCATTTCACTGATAAACCAATACTTGACAACCCAAAACATGCCCAAGGAGAGCAAAGACAATTCGAAATTAAATCGAGCTCTGTTCATCATTTAACCATAACATAGAGAGCTGGAGGTCTTCCGAGACTTATCAACCACATGAATAATACCTTCCGAAAAAGATACAACAATGAGCCACACAATCTTCTTATTACTTCAAGTCTTGGGTGAGACCAATGATTAACACCTGAGGGGAGCAAAGGCAGGGAGATAATAATCTAGTGCACATGACACATTTAACACTTGCAGAGGAGAGGCTAAGTTTAATTAAACACTGGCAATTATTAAAAGAAACATTGAGATATAACATCTCTATCCAACATTGAGGATGGAAACATCCTTTTGAAATAACTCTGATATATAAATTGTATCAACCCACAACCATACATGCATATATTAATGTTAGGGACATCCAAGACTGAATCTTGGGATACTTTGGTGAAAATAGAGTAAGRACGGGCCAACGACCATGACTCGGGGTTTGGAGAAATAACACAGCAATTGTTGGCAATCCCTCTGCTATTGGGTAAGGGTTACAATCATGGTTGTGAGAGAACGAAAAAAACCAAAGGTAATACACAGAACAAAAACCCTCCATCATCAACGTAGATCCATATGTATCACCATTCACTTATATTTCCATAGAGACGCTTCCCAATACTAAACTAACCGAGCAACCAGTCAATGTGAAACTTAAAATACCCAATTCGTTTACTTGCAATCCGAAAATTTTTACAGTCATCACATAGAGCTATAACACACATCTACACAGTCGAAATCTAAAGAACACATAGAATCCAAGCATCATCGAGCCATCATTTGTTCATACAACAAAGAATACCTCATGGATGGAGAGAAAAATAATCATACATGTAGCGAAACACTTAAATGGGTAGTTGGCTGATCCTTCTTTCTTCCAAGAGCCTGAAAATGCTGAGCTTCACAACCAACAGAGGGGAAAATGAAACAATGGAACAATGCTAGGGTGATGACCGATAGGGGAAGTATGGAGTGATGTGCAATAATTGTACATTGCTTCCATCACATGACCTATTCAATTCAAAGTACGAGACATCCAAACAAGCATTACATTCACCAATGCCAAACCATTTGAAATCTACAACGATATCCATTGCATAGTGCACCACCCAAATCATTTACACATTAACCCTTTCCATAACTCCATGCCATAATACATATTTCAATGCTATATGCACCCCATTCAAATCTAATGAAATTTTCATAGTCCACTAACCAACAATAGCATAATAGTTAGGACTAACATTAATATCCTTTAACTTTTCCGTTCGAATTTGCATATAATCCCTTATCATAACTCAAACATATAACTTCTTTCCCTTTGAATTTTTTTAGAAATTTTTTTCTTTGTTTTGATTATGATACCACTAAAATATCTCTTGCATATATGTGGCTAGGTAATCGATCACAAGGATTAGTGACATGGTTAAATCCTAGAAACTATAAATAACATGATCCTCATAATCATAGAACTGTTTTGTATCGCAAAAGAATTCCGCAAAAATCCATCATTCATCTGTTATCATGTCAAATGAAACCATGACTGCATCATCAACAATGTAGGACTGTGTAGGGAGCATCAAAACAATAGCAACAAAAATGTGTTATATGTCTATCTTTGCACCTCTAGTTTGCAAGGGGGTCCCACCTACTAGTATTATATTATTAGCATAGTTAAATAATAGGGCTTAAACAATACTTTACAGGTGGAATTCATCGTTACGATTTTAATCGTCAACAACTGGTGACTCCAAAGGGAAATCTATTTTCAACATATTAAGAACTCGGAATGTCTGGTTTCACAGACCAAGTAACATTAGATCAAGAAGATAAAAATTAGAATGACTATGCAAGAGGGGGAAGTGAGGATTTAATGGAAAAATGACCAAGAATTTGGGAATAACTCATGGAAAGTGTTAAGTATGAGGGGTTTTATCCCTATAAGCATAGTCATTCAACTAAAAAAATTTCTTCACTTCAAGGAGAATTGTTTTTTGAACCTATTCTTTTGAATATCGAAATGGATGAAGAAAATGAAAACAGAAGTGGGATAAAACCAACTATCATAAAACAATAGTGAAAGGAGATAACAAATTCAATGATGCTTTCAAGAGGAACATCATGATAACTGTGTAATATTGATTATTATTGATTAACAATACTTTGCAGAAGCGTCAATGTGGAAAAATTGATCCAACATTTTACTTTTGACAAAAATTAAAGTCAAAAGAACAAAAAACAAGAAATGTCGTAACAAAAATGAAAATTGAAATAAGAAGAAATAAAATAACAGAAAAAGAAATAGCATAAATGAAAACTACTAAAATACAGAAACATTCCAAACAACATTAAACTCTTCAAGTTTGTTCCATGTAATATTTTAAGTGAGAACCAGTAGTGTTGTAGGAAAACAATCGCTCTTGTAAGCCCTTTAGAATATAAGAATTTGCACCTAGGACAAAAGCAAACTTAAAAGAACCCAACCATAATTTTTGAAACTTTGAATGTCTTCCTCTATCAGTATGAGTTGGATCTCACAACATTACCTTCTCATTGAATTTAAACTAGATATCCTTGACACTCTTGTTGAAATGTTTTTTAACAGTTTGTTGTCTCCTTTTTATATTACCCAAAGAAAATGTCTTTTTCTCCTCTAAATGCAAAAGTGCATTCATTCTTTGAGAAACATCAGAAGAATTTAATTCTTTGACCTGTAGCATTAAACTTAAGGAGGAAAGTTAAAACTCAGTAGGAAGAATAGCTTCTTGACCATAAACAAGCTGGAAAGGAGTGCAACCAGTGCTCACCTTGGTGGTAGTTCAACCTTCCCAAAGGGCGTAAGTGAGGAGAGTGTGTCATTGATGAGGCTTATATTCGATGATCCTTTTGATGATTCTTACTAGATTCTATTTAGTAGAGTCGGCCTGCCCATTTCATTGGGGGTAATAAGATGATTAGGTAAAATTTTTAAACCCTAACTTAACTAAAAATTGGGTAAGCTTAGAAGAAATAAAAGCAGGACCATTGTCTATAATAATTTCCAAAGGAAGACTGAATCTAGAAAAAATATTATTTTCAAGGAAAGAAATTACCTGTTCATCATGTGAATGTTTAAGTGGGAAAAATTCAGTCCATTTTGTAAAATAGTATGTGGTTGTCAAGATAAAGACTTGTCCTACTGAAGACAGAGGATTAATAGGACCAATAAAGTCCAAACCCCACTTTGACAAAGGAAATTCTGGGAGGACAGGTTGTAAGGGCATGGCTGAGAGGCGTTCTTTCCCAACAAATTTCTAGCACTTATCAGAACATCTCAAAAAAACATAAGAGCCATGAAAGATTGAAGGCCAATAGTATCATTTTCTGATAATCTTAAAATAAGTGATTTTAGCAGAAAAGTGACCTCCTACATGAATAACAAAATTTGAAGAACCATGAGTTTCTTGCAATAGTTTATGTTCTTCCTCATTGTTTACACAACGAAGCAACATACCATCGAAAAATATTCTAAACAAGAAGTCTCCTATAATGACATATCTAGTAAATTCGAGACAGAGACTTCTTTTTTGATGAGTGTCTAATTTATCTGGACATCTTTGATTTTGCAAATAGTAAACTAATTTTTTATACCAAGGATGTTCAAACACAGTAATGATTTGATTATCAATGTAGAACAATGTTGATAGAGAATTATCCCATTCCTCAATTTCTTCACTAGTTTCATCATGCTGAGCTAAGTGAAGGGACAAGTCATGTCCCTTGATCATGTTAGAAGTCACGATAGTTAAATCATTCTCCTGGATCTTGTAAAGCCAATGTGAAAGCTTCCCTGAAAGATAATTCTGTGAAAGCAAAAACTTGATAGCGGGTAAAGGGACTTTTACCAACGTGTGCTAACCTAAGATGAAGTGGTGAAATTTTTCAACAGCTTTAACAAAAACGAAAGCATGTTTTTCAATAAAAGAATATTTAAACTCATCCTCAGACAAGATTTGACTCATGTAAGCCACTAGTTTTTTGTTACCTTGGTCATCACCTTACATGAGGATAGCAGAAACTGCTTCCTCTTTGGCATAAGTATATATCATAAATTCTTTCTCAAAATCCGTCTTCACCAAAACTGTTGTGGAATTTGTTTCTTTCTTTATCCCTACAAAATAATGTTCGACATCATTTGTCCACAAAAAGGAATGACATTGCTTAAGAATATTATGAATTGGCTTGACCATTACAACAAAATCGGGAACAAAACTATGGACAAAGTTAATAACACCCATAAAAGCTTGAACCTGCTTCTTGGAAGTGGGAGCAGGCAGATTTAGGATAACAACAATCCTTTCAGGATCAATTCTTATTCCTGAATCAAGGACAATATGTCTAAGGATCTTTCCCTTGGTAATGTCGAAAATAGACTTAGAAGGATTTAGAGAAATGCAAAATTTCTTGCATCGCATGAAAACTCTTTTAAGATGACCAAAATGATCTGATCGATTTTTAGAGTACACAATTAAGTCATTAAGATAGATCTGAATAATCTTGCTGATCAAATCATAAAAAGATATTTTCATAGATCTTTGAAAAGTGGCACCTACATTAGATAAGACAAAAGGCATACGTTCATAATAAAAAATGCCCCAACGAGTAATAAAAGTGGTTTTATATTTATCTTCCCTTTTTACCTTGATTTGATTGTAGCCAGAAAAACCATCAAGTACATACAACATTTGTGACCCTTCAGCCTGCTGCAAAATCATTTCCATATTAGGGAGAGGAAAGTGATCTTTTATACTAGCCCAATTTAATGTGTGAAAATATATGCATTATCTGATTTGACCAGTTGTTTTCCGAACCAGAACCAAATTGGAAACCCGCTCAGAATACTTAACCGAAAAAATGATCCCAACCTTAAGAAGTTTTGCCAACTCCTTTCGAATAGTTGCTTCCAATGTAGGGTTAATGGGTCTTTGCTTTTTCCTAAGTGGTTTTATGCCCTCCTTGATAGGAATAGCATGTTGTAAAAGCGCAGGATCAAAACCACGAAGATCCTCATAAGACCAAGAAAAAACATCTTCAAATTCATCAAGAAGCCTAGCAAACTTCAATTTTTCTTCATCAGAACATTGGGCACCTATTTTAACATTCTTTGTAGACTCGGGTGTTCCAATGTTCAAGGAAATGGTTTCACCCACTTTCCTTTTCGACTCCTCTTCTTTATGTTTCTCTTTGTCTCTTACATCACTCGATGAAAATGAACTTTCTAGAGGAGTCAATCCTTTAGGAATTTTGTTATCCTCTATTGATATAATTTCCTTTAGATTATAAGGTTCATTTTGAAGGAAATCACATATTCTCTAATCACTAGGGAAGACTTGCCATAACTCTATATTGTCAGGGATGTGTGGATGATACATATAATGAAAGGTATAGTCAGGTATTTGTGGCAGAAGTTGTCGAGTAGGAGAGGTTGCAAAAATATCTAATCGGTCATCCATTGAGTTCAATTCCCTTTTAACATGAGTGATGTTGAAATATAGTAAGTTAGAGATAAATGCCCAAATAGTTTGGGTGTAGAATTTCATTAACTTGTTTATAGGGGAATATATCTTACGTACAAGGTTTACAACAAGTTCAAAATCCCCAAAAACTGTAAGGTGACCACAACCCAGATTATAGACATTTTCGATACCTAACAGTAATGCTTCAAATTCAGTGACATTGTTTGTGCAAGCAAACTCTAACCTATAGGAAAAATTATGAATTTTACCTACAGGAGAGTACAACATAATACCAACTTTGTTTCCTTCATTGGAGCATGAACCATCAAAGTGCATATGCCACATCCCATCGTCTAAGTCAATTTTTTCCAAGGTAGTGTTGTCCTCATTGGCAAAGATGGAATACACTCCTAGGTCCTCCTTGATATAATTCACATTAGGTTGTGGGACACTTTCTATGTAAGGTGAAATCCTCCCCTCTTTTAGGAATATGATGTTTTTACCATTCTAAGTAATGGATAAGTGTGTCTCGTCAAGTGAGAGGTATCCACCTGTCAAATCTTTCTAATCTCTTCCTAAGATGATCGAGTAGTTTCTCACTGGCATATCAATTACTTGATGTTAAGCCCTAAATAGTGGCTCATTACCCCTTAATTGGGGTATATTATATTAGTAATTTTATTTTATTTATGTTGTCTTTATTCCATTAGTTGTAATTATACCTCCTAGTCTTCTATATATACCAAGGAGACATTTTCATTTTGAATCATTTGGTAATTGTACATTTATGTGGGCATAAGGAGGTTTCCCCCTCGAAGAGGCTTAGTATCTAAATTTATATCTTTTTCAAGGCGTTGAGTACTTATTCTGAGGTTTTTCTATTCTATATTGGTATTTGGTTCTTAACATATGGTATCAGAGCTTAAGATCTTGGGCTTTCATTGCTACATCTAAGACACCTTGGAATTTTTGCTATAACTTGTTTTCTACAATGTTTCAGAAGGAACGTCTTGGTGGATATTTAGTAGACAGATCAAGGTACGTTGGTTTAAAATTTCAGCTCATGAGCCATTATACTTTCAGAGATACAACCTGTGCAAGATAGGGTTCTGGAATCATCCTGAACTAAGTCATTGCAGAATTTTCACTATAAACAATTTTCTGTAACATTTCAGACCCTGAAATCTGGAGGCTATTTACAAAAATTAGTAAGGTATATTTAGTAAAAATTTCATCTTATGGGTCATCTTACATTTGTAGATACACCCTGTGGAAGATAGGGTATCTGACTAGTCTCAAGAAGGTGTTCCAGGTAAAACAACCATAACTTCTTCCTAGAGTATCCAAATTGAGTGAGACTGGTTGCATTGGATAGTGGGCAGTATTTAGTATTTCTGGTATGAGTTTTAGAATTTTATATCAATCATTTTGTGTGGGGCACGCTATACAAGTGAGATCTCCTGGAAAGACAAAAAATCAACAAGTTGTGGGGAAGTTACCGTAAATTCCACTTGGCACATCCAATTTTGATCAGACCTATGGCATTGTAGAGAAGAAATATCAGAGACCTACAAAAAAGAAAATTTCATACTCAGAAGCGCCGAAATTTTGGAGATACAATAAAAGGAAGATTGTCTAGTAGAACCACCTCAAAATCAAGG
>JASDQU011249692.1:24373-41094 GCA_032191745.1 Picea mariana
CTTATGCAATTTTGATGCTTTCCTAGATTAGTTTCATTTTAGAAATTTAGATTAGATTACTTCTACTCCAGTCTTGCATATATAGTGCGTGTGGTTCATAAGCCTACAAACCTCAGATTGACAAATTAAATAGTTGGGAAAATACTACAACGGAATTAAACAACAAGATTTCCGCCTAACATTTTGGCGCCGTTGCCGGGGAAGCACGATGGATTGAAGTCTAGTTTGATTTCCTGCAAGTGTGTCTGCATGTGTTGGTAAGGGGTCATAGGAGCTACTTGAGTGGAGACTCCTCATGTTCTCCCTGCCAGCTCTAGAGTGTGAATTTCAATTTACGCAAATTTCATTTTCCGCAAGTGTGAATTTCAATTGTAGCAAGTGTGTTTTCCGCAACTATGGAGAGTATGTGTTTCAACAAGAGTATTTTTTTCATGTGTTTTCTTTTTTATTTTTTTGATTTGGGTGCTGTAAGAATATTCTTTTTCAATATGTTTTAACAATGAGTGTCATCTTGGAAATACTCACTCAGATCCTCACGAAAGTCAGGATCTCCTCTTCTCAGGAAGAGGAGATCTTGACAGCAATTAAAGATTCAAATACTCCTCTAGCAACAACCGAGGATTCAAAATCTGAAGAATCCTACGCATTAGATGATGAACAAACATTCGAGCAAGAGATTGAGGAAGATGAAGAGGAGTTACAACAAGTTCTGAGCGAGGAAAAACACGCCTATGAAAGCATTATCGAGCAATGGTTCTAGGTAAGAACTCGATCAGATAAATTTTATTTCTTAGTTAGTTTTCTGTTACAACAAAAAAATTCATTTATTCATGTAAATTTCTATCTTTCATTTGAAAATTTTCACATGAATATATTTTTGTTACTGTTGTGTGCTTGGCTCCATTGGAAGTTTGACTACACGTAACTAATCTTTAAGTTTTAATTAGCATAGAGTAGGTAGGCTAACGAATAAAACAACATTTTTTGCTCTAATTTTTTTTTAAATAAATATGTTCTCCTCCGCGCTTCGAGCGATCGCGAGGATCAGAAAATAGGGATGATTTTAATTTCAGGAATGAATTTTCTTTTGCATCCATCCTTTGACCTGCAAATAAACACAAATCTAGGTGAATAAAAACAAATCCAATTTTTCTATGCTGGAACAACGCAAATTTTATATGCTGTTACAACATGCTGATACAGTGCAAATTTGATACGTTGTTACAACATGCTGATACAGTGCAAATTTTATATGATGTTACAACATGCTGATATAGTGAAAATTTTACACGATGTTACAACATGCTGGTACAACGACATTTTACATGCCTGTTACAGTGAAATTTTACTTGCTGAAACAATGGCGTTTTTGCTGTAATAGTGATTGAACAGTATCACGCCAACACTTTTGTTGTTTTTCATTTTCTGGATGAACTTTTTGCGTCATTTTGCGATCGATTGAACCATGTCTTCTCGGTCTGAGTTATTTCTGGTTTGAGCCACCATATTTTCGCCTTATCTAAATAAAATCTGCAACAATACAACAACATGATCATTTAGATTGAAGTCTTCACATCTACTAGATCTGCAGGTGCATTGTCCAGCTCAAGCCAAGAAGAAGAAAAAAAAATAAAAATTATAATAAAACTGAACTATGATTGGGATTGATTGAATTGGGCTTCCTGTCTTGCATGCTAAACCTGCAATTAATAATAGATCTGAAACATTCCCCCATCACACCTTGAAGTAAAATCTACAATTATGAGGAAATCGAACCAACTCAATGATGAATCTTAGTTTTCGAAAAAAATATGAGAATTAGAGTAAACGACTAAGTATAAGAGGAACTCTTCTCTCTTCAACATCTTTAGAAAGTTAGGATTTATTCCTTGATTCTCATTAAAGCATCATATCAAAAATTAGATATTTTGTTTTCTTTTGACCAGAAAATGTGCACCAAATCTTGATTGCGCATCCACCTTACTTAAGTTTTGTTATGTAAAATCTCATTCCACTAAGAGGCAATCACATATTTTATGCACGGAAGTTTCCTGAGCATGCAGTTCCATGAATGGCGTCTTCATGGCTAAATAACAACTAAATTCCACTATTCTCTTAAGCTTGATTCTCTCTGGATTTTTGTGCGCTGTTGAAGCCAATCAAAGGCCAATGAACTAGAAACTTAGGCATAGGAGACAAGTGTCATGCACTAATTTTTAAATCATTTTCATGATGAATTATTTGCAGTATTCTTGCAGACACAAAGGGCGACCAATTCACATTGTTTTTTTCCAACTACAATTTTGACGTTGTAAACTGCAAGAACAATCTTTCCATGGAACCGCCACTTGAATTACGGTATGTACAAACACGGTGAACAATACCAGACCTGCACGTAAATGCAAAGGGTTCCCAGTTATTATTACAAATGAAAGGATGGTCATGTTACCACGTTTAGTAATCGTAATCAAAATGATGATGGTGATTGTGGAACCACGTCGGCTTCGGCATCGTGCCCATTTTATTTCAAGTGGATTTGACACGACTTGAGGCATTGGGAAAAGGCGAGAATCATGTTGGATAATTCCGAGGCACCCAAAAAATTTGCATCGTTCAAGCTCATGGTTGTTCAAGGGAGGTTGTTTATCAAATCATATCAGAAATCCTTCCAAATGAGAGATATGGTTACCATCTGTTCTTTTGCCCAATTGCTGAAATTGTATCCTGGAATGCTTCCCGATTTGGATTTGATATTCAATTGCAACGACATGCCCGTTATCAGTAGAGTCCATTATAGCGAGAACAACACACCTCCTCCTTTGTTTTGTTACTATGGGAGAGAAGACACATTCGATATTCCTTTTCCTGATTGGACTTTCTGGGGATGGACGAAAGTACATATCCCTCCATGGGAGGGTTTGATCAAGGACATATTGAATGCCAGCAATGAAGTAAAGTGAGTAGACAGATACCCAACAACATTCTGGAGAGGCAATCCCCAGGTTTCCGGTCAACGCATGGATCTTCTCAAGTGTAACAATAGACCCCACTAGAATGGTTGCCTGTATATTCAGAACTGGGGTAAAGAGTCCAAACGAGGATTTTGAGAATCCAAACTTCCCGACCAATGTAAGAACATATATAAAATATACATCGAAGGCAATGCGTGGTCAGTGAGCCTCAAGTACAATGATTTGAAGCCTCTCAAAACCGTAAAATATAACAAAAGGATGTGTTGTAGCAAGCTCCTAGTTGCTGGTCTCGAAGTGCAAAGTCCTCAGTGAATAGACGTTTCACACAGCAATCGATGATAATGAAAGAAGGTATCCGCCATTCTGGAGGTGGCCATCATTTTTTTTACATGGGATTTTGTGTACAACTACTAGTTTGAACCAACAATGCCCATCACAAGCACACTTATCCAACAATTAACAACATACGATCAGATCCTCTTTCCAGTCTCGGTTAGCCTACTCAGGAAATTGGTTTTATACATCACAAGGTGCCATGCTTCGATCCATTCGGAATAGACCCTGAAAACCTAACAAGTGATTTTCTCAGTGATGTAATAATGGCAATTTCATCTGCAATGGATATTCGTTCCCAAAGTTCTCATACTACTAATTTTGAAGTTCTAAATGTGAAATACAGTTTTTGAACAGTATTCGATCCTCTTAGACCTTTGCATAGATCATATTGCACTAAGGAACAATTGACACAAGTGGGATGGAAGTTGAAAGTGCCTCGCCAAGCAAAACACAAGATTGGCCGAGTCGAAAAAGAACATTGTCCAGGGATATCCTTCCTCTCATCATTATATATATGAGTATTTGTAACTATTGAGAGCCATGAATTCATATAGCTATGATTCCTTTTGTATTAATGCTAACTCTCTCTGGTCATGTGTAGGGTAACGAGTGGATACTATATGGAGTGAGGATTGCGCGCACACTTCTCAGACCCAATAATGAATATCTCCATTACCTCCATTTGCAGAGCTTATTGGTCCTCACCCTTTGAGCGCATTAAAGTTTCTTTGTGGATGGAAACCCTTTGTGATAGTAAAGGTTCAGACCAATTAGTGGGGAATAACTATTCAAATATATACGTCAGCATGCTGCAAAGAACCATGCTTCAATCTGGTACAACTGCCTCAATTTGCAAATGCCTCGAACACCTTGATTTGCAAACGCCTAGAACGCCTCCATTTGCAGAAAAAGAAACATGCCATGTTGGATAGCTTAGCTGGCCCAATATTGAAGGAAGGGTTATCACAATCTCTAATATACTTAGTGTTTGCCATAGTATTGTCGAGTTCATCTTGAGGTTATATCTGGGCAGCAATCATTTCGATGAATGAAAACTGTTCTCGACAATTCTTAAAGGAGGAGGCCTTTGTGGGCAGTATTAATTTATTTTTGACAGAGCTTTGATTGCATGCATGACAAAGAAATTAAGGAGAATAACTCAGAACCATGGGCATAATGTATTAATTTAGGAGGGAAGAGTCAATAAAATTTTAATAACATATTTATGCTCTTTGCATCAATGACTGATGTATTTTTGTAGGCATTATGTTACTTTCTTCAGGATTGACATTGGTGTTTGCTTACAGGTTGATATTTGTCACAGAGACTTGTATGCTTTGAAGGTTCAATATAGTTGATGACGTACAGGTTTGATTATGTAGAAAAAAATTAAAATCAATGGAGCATCTTGACTAATTTCTTGGGTAAATTTGACAAGCAACGTATTTAATATTCTAGGACTTTAGTGAAAATTCTCAGGCACTGGTTATTATGCAAATTTGCTACAGCTAAGACAAATAAGTATGCAAGGGAAACAGGTATAAAAACACAATCTATTTCTTTGATTTGTTGCATTTGCACTTATTTATGCATAATATGTTTTTTTGCAAATCTCATGGTTTTTATGTAGGATTAGTGCTAAAGCTTTTTCAGGTTCGTAGACAAACAAATTTTATGACGAAGTGATATTTTTCGAAAAAACATGTTTTCTAGACATCTTGAAGGAATTGTTACTCATCCGAAACATCATGACATTTTCTGATACACAACAACATCTTGCTGATACTCAACAACATTTTGCTGTTACACAACAAAATTTTGTGCATCTTGATGTTTGTTGTTACACAACAAATTTTTGCGCATATTGATGTTTGCTAATACACATAAAAATTTTGCGCATCTTGATGTTTGTTGTTACACAACGACCATGTTGATACACCATGCTACGATACCCATATTTCATCATTTTGCCAAATTTCATGCTGTGACACTATCCCATTTATCCTTCAAAGATGATTAATCATCCTGGTGTTGAAGCCATCTTCCATTGCCTTAACCTTCATTCTTTAACACGCCTATTTTTATGAGTTGCATACATCATTTCCCTTATCTTTTTCAGATCATTTTTTCCTTTCCAGTTTTCCTTCTCAATAAAACAAACTCCCTTTTTCCATGATTACATTTCCTTGCCATAAACCCTATTGCTACTAAGATATTTACATCTATTGTCCTACCACTCTTTTTATAAACTTGTGTTGACTGATGTGGGATTCCTTAAGGCCCACCTTTCAACAATCTTGCCCCATCGACCTCGACACCTTATCTGGGATATAGACTAGAGTTCCTCTTGAGTACCTAGAGGCTTGCATGCCTTAATGGCAAGTTCTCTCGCTGACGATCATGGGAATACATCAATGTCCCTTGATCATCAGATCTTGTAAGTGGATCGATCTCAACACCTCTATTCTCACTTCACAAGATGTACTCAGGTACCTTGACACTCATTGACATCATTGGTGAGTTTTTCTTGCATTGGTTAACGACATTCATCAATGGCCGGTAATCCAATGATTTCTCTTCATGCTCAACATCGACACATTCATTCGTATGATGAGAATTGTACCATTGGTTTTGTAGCAGGTGAAGACTATACACTTTTTCATGATCCCCTCAACAGTTGCAACAGTTTGATTTCGGATCTATGACAGTACCACAGTTCCATATTCTCTTCCTTCCACATTTCTCATGATTCAGCAGTAGCAGTTTAGATTCCTTCACTTCCCATGATCCAGTTATAGCATCAACATCATTAGCAGTTCCATTTTCCTGATCTTGCAGTAGTGACACCTTCCATATTCCATCAGTTACATTCAAATCTTCTTTGCTTCAACAGTTGCAGCTACAACGCCAGTCACGTTTTCCTGATCCAACAGCCGCAAAAGCTACATCTACTTTTTGGGTAAGTGGAGGTATGTTCTTTTCTAAGCTTTAATCACACAATTCCTTATATGCTGACTTGAATATTTTGGAAAATTTACTCGCCATGTTCTCTTTCCTTCCATAACCTACCTTAATTTTCATGAGGATATGCNGATTCATAAAGATAAAGAAAAGGCTTTCTTATACTCATTGATGCTCTCTTATGCACATTGATAACTTATTATTTCCAGTGAAGTACATGGCTAAATTATTGCAGCAAGAAAATCAATAAGTGAAATGAATGTTGTTAAGACAAGAACCAACATCTTTTGTATTCATGGTTGTCACACAAGAACCAACCATAAGAAAATTTCACATGTTGTTACACAAATTTCACATGCTGTTACACATATTTTACATGTTGTTACTCTTGTATCGCATACCCTGGAAACATTCCTTCTTAAAAGGACATCATCAATCAAAGCCATGGTTTGAATGCCAAAAGTTCTTAAGAAGATCCATGCATGGTTGCATGAGGACATGCAACAAGTTGAGTTGGGGGACATGTTGGGCCTCATAAATGTCACATTTATATCCTCTTTTTCCTTCACTATTCCTTACATTTCATCGTCCCACTAACCTTACATCATACCATTTCCATAATGATACTTGGGTTTCTCCTTATTATTTTCCATTGCATTCATTTCAGTATTATAAGTGAATTTATGATTAAATCTTAGAAAAATGACATATTTTCATTATATATCAAGGTTGGATGAGTTTGATGGTGTGTGCAGGCATATGTGAAGATTTCAACAAATTCAAATATTACCACCTAGCCTCAAATTCGAATTTCATCTTCAAGCTTTAAAGATTTGAAGAATATTTGGGACAATCATTCCAGCATATTCAAAGGAGAATATCATGGAAGATTTGGATGGCATATCCTATCTAAGATATGTGAGAGATGTGTGGAGGATTTGAAGGGATCATATCTTCTAATAATGGGAAAGTAGTTGAGAATGGTTGAGAGAACAATGGATCTGTAATTATGACACTCTTCAAGACTCTCATGTATATAAGAGAGTGTTCTCTCTTCATGAGGGTCATCATGTTATTCATATTTGGGGGGAGACATCATGTAATGGATAATTTGGGAAGTTGGAGTTAGAGATGAGAGATTAGACTTAGATCAACTTGAAGTCTTAGAAGGGGATTCTTAGCTTTGATTCTTAGATTTGATTCTTAGCTTTGTTATTCTTTCATGCTTTGTCATTTGACTCTTGTAATATAATTTGAGATTGATATATTGTGTGAGATCACATATGTCTTTTGTCGTTCAACTCTTCACATGTTGTATTGTTTTTCCCTTATGCAATTTCGATAATTTCCTAGATTAGTTTCATTTCAGAAATTTAGATTAGATTAGTTCTACTTTAGTCTTGAATATATAGTGTGTGTGCTTCGTAAGCCTACGAACCTCGGATTGACAAATTAAATAGTTGGGAAAATACTACAATGGAATTAAATAACAATATTTCCTCCTAACAAAGGGGTTACCTTCTAACCATCTTAAACCACTTTCCTTATTTTAGGGCTAACCCACTTCTAACCACTTGTCAACTTCGTAATTTCTCCATTAAATTTATTATTTAAATAATTTATTTGTATTCTCTTTGAATTATAGTACACTCATCACTTCACTTTATTATTTACCTTCTAAAAATCTCTTAAACCACTTTGACTACTTTGACCTTTTGGGGCTTCTAGATGACTCATGAGGGTTCTCCAACTTCACATGGCCATAAATCTCTAACCATGAAGAGTTATGTGATGTTACACATACCACTAGAAATAGAATGACATTTTATATCCATATAAAATAGTATTACCTGCAAATATATCAAAACTCATACCATTATCCATCAAACAAATTTGGGTCCATTACCCAAACCTGGGTTCTCCAACTTCACCTGGCCATAACTCTCTAACCGTGAGGAGTTATGTGACGTTCCACATACGACCAGAAATGGAATGACATGTACTATCCATATAGAATATTCTTACCTTCAAATATATTAAAACTCATACCATTATACATGAAACAACCTTGGGTCCATTACCTAAACCTTTGTGCTACCGGAATCCGCTACCGGACTTTCTCCAAGGGTTGACATCAATCTACAATATCACTCTCAAATGGTTGACATTAATGACAACCAACAATATATACCAACTATCCATCAACCTAAGCCAATTGTCTCACACAAAGGTACCAGAATTTCATCTTATTGGATATTATGATTCTCACTTTGACAAAGACAAAGAACATAGGGTGTCTACTTCAGGTTATTTTATGTGTCTTGGATCAGAAACTATCACTTGGAGATCAAGGAAGTAGTTAGTTCCTGCTGATTATACAACTGAAGCAGAATATGTAGCAGCAACTCAAGCCACAAAAAAAATTGTGTGGCTTAGAAAAATTATTGAAGACCTACAGGATAATCAATTGACTTCAACACCTCTACTTGTTGACAACACTTTTTCAATTCAATTTTCAGGTTATTTTATGTGTCTTAGATCAGAAACTGTCACTTGGAGATCAAGGAAGTAGTTAGTTCCTGCTGATTATACAATTGAAGAAAAATATGTAGCAACAACTCAAGCCACAAAAGAAATTGTGTGGCTTAGAAAAATTATTGAAGACCTACAGGATAATCAGTTGACTTCAACACCTCTACTTGTTGACAACACTTTTTCAATTCAATTGACCAAGAATCCCAGATTTCATGATCAAACCAAGCATATCAACACCAAATATCACTTGATTCGACATGATGCTGAGGCCAAAACCATTCATCTGAGACATTAGTCCACTTCAAAACAAATCGCAGATATATTTACCAAAGCTTTGGGATGTGAAAAATTTGAATGATTCTGAATGCTACTTGGCATGAAGGATGTCCCTTTGGATTAAAGGGGGGATGTTAGACTAATCCTTCAGGATAATTGTAATCCTAGTTAACTAGAGAGTAACTAGAATTTAATGTTAGTTTAACTGTCTGAGACATAACTTTCCGGGACACTAATTGTTTCTTAGCCAATATATTTCCGCATATGTACATAAATAGTTTATATGAATTATAGGATCGTGGAGTTTTTCTCATTTTCCTATTACATATACTTCCTCACCAATATCCACAGTTGGAGGTTACATCAAGGAAGGATCAAGAAATACATTGGGAAGACAAGAAGCAACCTTATCACTACATACTTGTCAAGAAATTTGTATTAAGATTCAAGAAGTTTCATGTAGTTTTGGAATTGGAAAATGAGCTCTATGTTCCATATGATAAGAAGAGAATTCATATAGAATATTTGGTGTTCGATAGAAACACTATGCCAAAATGGATATCTCCAAGGCCTGTTTTGCAAAATAATGGCTTCTAGGTAAACAAAATTCCTTCATTTATATCTTCAAGATAACATAGGCAAGATGTTTCATAGCCTATAATTTTTCCTTTTTTTAGATAAATCATAGTTTATTTCAAAATGCTGATCTTAGATGAGAACCATTACTACAAGGATAAAAGATATCCAACTAGAACCATTTACTTTGTAGATTATAGTTGGAGCCCTTTTTGCATCAACTGTATTCTTGAAGACTGAAATGCATCATCAAACCCCAAATGATGAAAATATATTCCTCGAAGCACTTGTTTTCATCCTCCTTGCCAATGTGTTCAATGGATTTGTAGAATTAGCTATGACAATCATCAGGATTCCTGTGTTCTTCAAGAAATGGGATTTACTCTTCTATCTTGCATTGGATTTCACTATTCCTACTTTTCTATTGAGAATTCCAATGTCGTTGTTGGAGGCTGTAGTTTGGGTGGTGGCAACTTACTACACCATTGGGTTTTCCCCTGAAGCTAGTAGGTAGTATCAATGAATCAATCATTTATCATGATTGTATACATTCTTAGTAATGAAATATTAATCTCTTCATTGCATTTGTGCCTTCTAGATGAAATCAATCTATCTACCCTGCAGGTTCTTTCGACAATTTCTTATTATTTTCCTAGTCAATCAGATGGAAATGTCCCTATTTTGTCTTGAGGCAGGAATTTACAGAACAATGATATTAGTTAATATTAGAGGCTTTTTATCTCTTCTTCTCATATTCATGCTTGGTGGATTCATAGAACATCCTGAAATGGTGGATATGGGGCTACTGGTGTTATCCTTTGATGTATGTAGAGAACATGATTACTGTGAATGAGATGCTTTCTCCCAGATGAATGATAGTAAGGATTGAAACTTTTAATGCATTAAGAACTCCACAAAAGATTTTGGAAAATATGGAAATAACCTAACATGAGTTTTCTTGAGGGAATATTTTAACTATGAATACTTTCTCAAATCTATCTATTAAATTGACTAGTGTCATGGAACTGTGTTGGCCTTCAGAGTGTAGAGAAAATTGTGAATTTGGGTGTTTCTATGATGGAGAGTTGTAGCATCTTTCCACAGAGATACTGGTTTTGGCTAGAAGCCAGTGCCTTGTTGGGATTTTTAGTACTCTTCAATGTGCGATCTTGTACTCTTATTAAATAGAGAATCAAGATTATGCAATCTATAAACCACATGTATACAATTTTATTAAGAAAATAAATTCGACTTAGTTTTAGTTTAACATCCCCTATATAATGGGAAATTATTTGACCAAACGAAAAAGAAAAGATGTTGGATAATCGATAAGACCATTAAATAGTTTCAAATGGAAATGTTATGCTATTTTTTATATTTTATTGAATTAAGTACTGATTAAACATTTAATCAGTGTTTTTGGCAAATAAGAATTCAAGAAAAAACACAAAAAGTGGAACAATGGGCAGATAACCCTGGCCCGTGAACAATGAGTCCATAAACAATGAATAGGGTATGGAATGAAAAATACCAATCGTTGGTTTAGAACCTACCACCCTTTAATTAATCCAAGGTTACAAAACCTTCCTTCAACAAAACAAAAGAATAGAAGAAAACAAGGCAACGAAATGCTAAAAAATGAGCCTAGAGATTTTGAAAAAAATTGAAATGGATGTGGCAGGGTAGGTAGCAAAAGCATTAAAGGGTGTATGTACTCAACGTATCATCCTGTTGTGAAAATTGAAATAGGTAGAAACAACATAAAGGGTATATGTACCCAATATATTCACTCAGAATATTGACATATTTGAACTAAGAACCCCAATGAATCATCAAGGATAATCATATTTACAAGAAAAATTAGAAACAAAATGGAGTATTTCAAGTGTTCTGTAAACCCATTTCTCAAAAAATCAGTTGTACAAGAGATGGAACGAGACGACAACAATCATATCGAATAACAAGAAGCTATTTTCATTCAACAAAACAATTTTTAGGGTTATTATGTTAAAATTCAGAAAATGGTTTGTACCTACTGGACACTGCATCATTATGAAAATCACACAGCACAACAATAATATATTCCTCTCAGCTGATGAAGCTTATGCAGGAAATAAGGTACAATAAATTAAAATATCACTTTCACACATTATCATTATTTGCAGTTTTAAATGAACAATGTATAAAACCCCAAAAGAGAACCCATACCTTGAGAGATGTTGTTCTGGACCTCAGGCGCCATCCTAACATGACACACCAGAAACCATTGAATCATAGAAAACATAATACCAACAAGGGAGGCCACCATAATTAAGACCCACCTCAAGGTTTCAGAGAGAAAATACCCTCCCCCCCCATGGTCAGAGACGTAAGCAACGGTTTAAAAAAATAGACAATTAAACTGCAAGGCAGACAAAGTTGAAGTGTTAGTACGAGAAGACCATAAAGAATAGTTGGTGGTATGTATTACGGAATTCAACATTCCATGTTAATGGACCCATTGCAAATCCAGATGCCTAACCCGTGGAGGCAGGGGTATGCAGAGACACGCTTAATACATGCAAAGTTTCCACCGTGCCAATTTAATTAATTACAAATTAGATACAAATTCAATTTAGTTAGATGCAGATTATACCTAAATTTGTTCGCTACCACTTTCCTACATTAATTTAATTAGAGACAAATTAATTAGATACAAACTAATCTTGATTAATTTAATTATATGCAAATTATACCTAAATTTGTTCGCCACCACCTTTCTACCATGTTGCAAACCTCGACATGTGGTTAGCCATGTGGGTCATGATCTTTTGTATAAGTAGTGGGATATCTGCACCTCCCAATAAACAATAACTATTTGGGGAAGAGATATGGCTCTAGTGTTCTACACAAGTCTTTAAATAAGGCTGGTTGGATTTGAATGAATGAGCGAGGCTGGAACTATGGCTACTTTCCATTCACGAAAAAAGAATTGGGCAACAAGATTTCAAATACTGAGTTAGATTAATTTATAAGCAGTCGGAATGGAATCACACTGTCAAAGCATCTACTGAAGCACATCATCCAACCCCTCTATGCTTTCTCCCTAGCACTCAAGACATGGTACTTAGCTTCCAACAACTCTTGGGGACATGTATTTGGATATGCAACTAAGTTATGATGGATTGGAGAATCCCACATTAGAACATGAATGGACGCTCGGTAAACTACTTCTTCTTGTTACTTCCTTGACCTCCTTTATTCCTATATACATCATTCCTTCCACTTAACCAATTGCACCTGGATATACATATTTAGGTAAGTAAGTAGTTGCTCCTTTTGTTCACTTCAATGCTTCTCCACATGAATGACCTCTCCTTGATGGATCCAAGAACCACCCCATAAACATTGTCATTGTGGAATAGGAGATCCTGTCAAGGTTACTATAAGGGCTAGTATTGTTGAGGAGTTCACAATTGAGATGGGACAAAGTTTTACAGATTGTTATCCCAAAGGGAATCTTACGTATGCACATTTAGGTACTGTCTTGGAACTTGTTGGCAGCTTCAACCTAGTTATGTGATTTGAAACTAACCTGAATTAAACCAATTGGATATGTGGAAATCAGGAGGATATACATACAAAAAAATTATAAACTTATTTATAAATATGTAACAATACCAGTCATTCCAATTCATATATAAAACCCTCTTCACTTTTGTTGATGTCGAAGAGGAATGACTGTGGATTGGGAATTGTAGTGGGAATTATTCACGTGTATGTACATTGAATATATTGTTGATTTTGTAGCCTAAAAAAGCAAAAATATCATCTTGTTAAAAAGAACAACGTAGTAAACGTAAGTTAAAATCAATCTTCCAATCTAATGTCTTCAACATTTTCTTTCTAACTAGAGAAGGAACAAAGGAGAAATAATAGAATCAAATTGAAATTATCCACATATCCCTTCTCCATGTTCCTATATATGTACACAAAATATATTGATTTTGTAGCTCAATAAATCTAGAAGCTCATCCTCTTAAGAAAAAATAGTTTGGTTAATCTTTAGATACTCATAAAAGACATCATAATCTCAAATTGTGTTTAAAAATGTTAGAAATAATTTGCTAATGAAATGTTTTTGATATTGTCTTTGTACCTGCAGAAGCTGTAGGAGGAGAAAAGTAGCATAGATCCATAAGGGAAATACTTACAAATAACATAGACTATGTAACAACTTTACCACCGAAGACTCAAAAGGGATTAGAGAAAACAAAAGGTTGGAACCTTGGAACTAGCAGGTCACCATTTTTTTTTGCATGATTCATACTTCTTTTTCCACTAAGTGGTTTCTCCAATTAAACAATAGAGAAGTAGCACTCTGTCGGGATTGGGATACAAAGTGCCATTAAAAACATATTGAAACCAAAATTAACCAATAATTAGTCTTTTCCTGTGATACTTAAATGTATGCATATTGAATTTATTAACAAATTATCGGAATAACATGCACAATTTACAAACAAATTATTGTAGAGGGAACACAGATTTGTTATGCACATATTTCTAACTTAGCAGGTAGATTTTTCCTACAAATTTGATTGGGGATTGAACTACAATTTTGGTTTTGGTTCTATACTAAAAGTGTCATTAGATGGAGTTCTCAAGCCATTCAAATACTATTTTGCAGATGCAGGAGGGGTGGTATTTATTGATCTTTTTGTTCTATTCATGCCTTTTGTTTCTTTAGCAGTGGCATTAAAAGTCACATTAGAAAAGGTTTCCTTTAACAGGGGCATCAAAAGTCACATCGGCAAAGGTTTCAAGATCTTCAACTTAGCTTCTAGTTCTTTCCACTTGCGATGTAGTTGAGTTCAACCTTGGGGAATAGTGGTTTCCACAAAGGTGATGCTACTTAAATTGATTTTAAAATCTCTATTTTTTACTAAATAAATAACATTCCTACTTGCAAATAGTAAATAGTAAATAGGAAATAAATAGGAAGTAAATATGAACCAATAAATAGTAAATAGGAATAAAATACGAAGTAAATAGAAATTAAATCAATAAATAGGAAGCAATAGGAAAATATGAAGTAAATAGAAAATTTCTCAAAGCATCCAGGAAGTGAATGAAACTTGCAAACAACAAATAATAAATAGTAATTAGGAATAAAACTTACTAAAAAGTAACTAGGAATAAAAATTAGTTGGAAATAGTAGATACTTATTGGGATTTCAACATCACAAAAACAACGACAACCAAGGAACCAATGAAGTAGTGATGACTGAACCAATGATGAATCTATGTGTACTTTGTTGCTTATATGATGGTCCTGGAACTCAATTGCATTGAAAATATATAAGGATAAATATGAAAGTTACAATGGTAAATCACTAATGATGGCGGTGGCGGTGGGTGCCCAATAGTGCCAAAATTCACCACATACAGAGATTGTCTAACTTACCGACTTACCCTTCTTAGATTTTATGAATTAACTTTCATAAGTGTTTGGAAACCAAATGGAAATAAATTTAATGATAGTAACAAATACATGCATTATGAGTTTCACTAAAGTTAGGTTATAGAAGATTTGCAAAAATGCATTTTGTCGGGTTCTATTTATTGACCTCAAAAAGAGAGTCAATGAAAATTTAATACGCGAAAAACTTAGGCTATGTAAAAATTCAATGAAGATAATAACATTCAATGGAGATAATGAACATATAATGGGATACAAAATTAGGATATGTAAACTTTGAAAAAAGAACTACGCAATAAGTGGTCAAGCTTATTAACCAATAGAAAGTTTAATAAAAGCAATTAAAATATCATAAAAAAATGATTATTTTATTTCTCCTATGTAGAACTTTGAGGAGCATAGAAAATGTGTCTAGTTGATGACAAAGTAATTGAAGGTCAACGCTGAAGCAAACGCTAGAGTCCTGACCTTCGACAGGGACTAATAATAACAATTTACACTTGATTCAATTCATAAAATGTCTAGACTACAATGCTAAAATTATTGGAATTATTGAATCTGTATACTTAATATACATCCGTTAATATTAAACGATTATAATTACCCAAATATATAAGGCACTCGATGTGATCTTCATGAACAATATTTTCAATGACTATATCTACAAAGTTACAGTAACCATAATAGTTTTTCTTTCGGAGTATTTGCATTAATTTGCAGCGTGTCAGATCAACTTCACTATTGTTTCATCGTTCCTTATCCAACTTGTCAATAATTGATGGGACTTACCAGATGCCTCCCTGCCAATGTAACGGGTAATCGTCTTCCCCTTTTCCCCCCGAGCCACAGCGGGGCTATACAAATCCGACCAGTCTCTAGTTCTAAAGTGTGCACTCGCAAGTGAGAGGATCCCACCTCTTAGGGTAAAATATTCCCCTCTCCTTCTCCTCTCTTTAATTTATAGATAACATTCATTTTGACACACTGTCCCTCATGCATAATTAACTATTTAGGAAATAACTTAATTTTAATATTCACCCATCCACATGTCAAACTCATGCAAGTTTTCACCTAAATTTACTCCTTTTTATTTTTATTTAAAATCAATTTCCCTTTCCCATTTTTGATTCCCCTAATTTTACTCCTAGGTGTCCCCTATGTATCCTCCACTAATCTTAAAGAGATAATTTAATATCTTTAACTAATTAATGAAATCTTATTAACTCTAGAGCCACCACTAATTTAACTATTTACACAATGAGTTAGGATTCTCCCCAATTAATCCTTATACAAATATTTCTCATGAAATTAATAATTGTTATTTATTTATTCACTTTTAATATTATCATGCACATATTTAGTTCCGTTCCAAGTTTTTTTTTCTTTATTTAATCATATTTTTATTAAATTCTAAATTTATATTATCCATGAACTCTTTGAATGATTTAATTATTCCTGAACATCTAACCCCTTCCCATAAAGTTGATTTTCAAAGTTTTCTAGCATGACTCTATCATCCATTTTATTACTTTTCCCTTGTTAACTTACATGTTTCACCTTATATTAGAAATTTGATTGAAACAAATGTTAAGGGTGCCATGAAC
>JASDQU011249694.1:0-12291 GCA_032191745.1 Picea mariana
ACATGAGTTTATACTTTCTTTAATCAAAACTTTTAAGAATAGATTTTCAACTGGTAAACTAATTTCTACACTTTTGAGTGGATTCATTTTAGGAGGAAATCCAAGTACCAAATCTATCAAATGCATGATTTTCCTCTTTTGTGATAATTCTTTGTGTAGATATTCCCCACAATGTAGGTTAATCTCTGCTTCAAACAAGACACATGAAAGGATATATGAACATTGGAGTGAGTTGGAAGAGTTAGCTTGTAAGCCACTTGTCCAATGTCATGGGTGATCATATACGGCCCATAGAACTTTGTGGTAGATTTTGGTGGATTTTAGCTTTGAGTGATGTTTGTTTATATGGTTGTGTTATACCCGCAACGATTCCCATTAAATTTATCTCTTTTAGGAAAATTGAATCGGATACCCCTACAAAATTTCTACCTAATATTATATCAGAGACAAGATAGTTTATAAGGTTTAACTATCATAGGTTGTGAAAGCTCTCCTTTCCTGACGATCATCACTAAACCTACTTGAAATTTTCTAAATCATTCTATCTAACCTCCATATCAATTCAACATGGTAGGCAAAGAGTATGTATTTTTCTTTGCTAACATTATAGCCTGCAAGTATTTGGGAACACTCCCCCTCGCGCTGGTATTAACGAGTCAAATAACCTTGTTGTGAAGTAACCAACACAAATCTACCAAGTCGATGTGAAACCCCAACCAACAAAGTGTGGTGAGAGATCTTGTATGTGGGTTAATCATACTCTGAATCCATGCTTACTCTTACTCAACGCAGATAATAGTGCTTTTGTGAGAGAAACCTCATGGGAATCTCTTGACGAGTCGTTTCATGGTAGTTTTTTTGTTCACCCACAACTCGCAAAGCGCAAGCTTGCAACCAAATCCCCATGGGTATGTCACGAAGGGAGTACTTGTACACCTATTGACACATTTGACTCCAATCTATGAGGTGCATGGCTTTGCAAAATATTTCCCAAGATAAATACGCACAAGCACATATCCTATAGTTCTCAACTTTTCCATGAATGTCACATCCCACATAGCCTATGTTTTTGTCTTCATAGAAGTCCTCTAATCTTATAACAATGTCCCTCTTTTCTCGTGCACCTGCATTCATCATTCTGTGGAACTTAGGAAACAAAGCTTGTGGGGATATCACCTGCTTGATTTTGGTGTAGTTCCCTGTTTAACCCACATGTCGCATTCAATGAACGACTGTGGAACTATATTTATGGGAGATCCCTGCTACATGAGTCTACAATGAATTCAACAATTCATCCACAAGTCGTAGAAGCTTTCATCTTGTATACCTTTGTCCTGAAAATGTTGATCGTTCGCATTCTTTTCAAACATGTAATGCAATACAAAGAGTTAATGCATTAATAATATTGATGGAAAATAGGGTGGATGTAAGAAATGGATGTGATCGTTCACATGATAAACAATTAACGTTCAAGGCATATGAAAACTGTGTGTATTAATGAAACACATCTCTTGGGTTACATTTAATATTTTTGAATAGAGAATTGTGTGTTTTATAAACTCTCAATGATTTACGACATTGCAAACCATGCAGGTCTATAGAATGAGGATATGTTGAAGGTTTCAGGTCATAGGGGAAGGACAGTGTAACCTATTATGCTAGCTTGAACATATTGATCGAATGTGTTGATGATATCAAACACCAATCACAACATCGGGCTTCAAGATTGTTATGCATGGGAGGATATATATATAGAATGTTCTACAATAGTTTTTTTTCAAAAAAATTATCAAGACATAAAGTTCTACCAGAAAATAAAAAGAGTGGTATTCATGTCCTCGTAGCCCCACCTGTGATTTTACCATGCAACGAGGTGTCTAGATGGGCATATGAGAATGTGAATGTATAGGCCCAAATGATCACCCACATGAAAGGTACTCCCATATCTCCTTTGACTCCATATAGATTTCACTGAGTTCATCAAATTCCAAATCCCTTGGTATTCCTACACAAGTCATTCATGGAAGCCTTCACCAAGGAAAACCTAAAGCTATTGGATATTCTCCAAGACTGGTGGGATGAAGAGACACCCTTCGTCACTAAAATCAAGAGGGTATATAATACCCAATACTTCATGGCACAATATCATTTTCTAATGGCCATGATTTGCAGACTGTATGGAGAGGAAAATTGTGTTCATTTCAAGATGGAATCGATGGTCATGGAATACTTAGTAGTAGAAAAGGGGCTAATTTCCATTTGGGTGTCAATTCTATTATCCAACTTCAGCCTCAATGTTCAAGAGATGTGCACAGGCACACCATTAGGTTTTTGTATGTCTTATTTTCTTATAGACATTGTTTTTGCATATGTCGTTATCCCTGAGATGAATTGGAAATGGACCCCAAAATTACCCCTGATTCATGTATATTTTTCTAAGGTGTGGAAAAGAAAATACCAGGAACATTTTAGTAAAATTTGTGATTTTTTAGTGGCACCATTGTATCATTTATCTCTTGGACATACCCTTCAGAGATTATCAAGAGAAGCCTAAGAAACACTAGAAACCCTACAGGAAATTACGAATTGGTATATGGAGAAGAAATATACCTATATTCATGTTTATGGTTGTAATGCTCCTCCACATATGTTACCTAGATATGTCCCTGATAAGCTCTTAGCCTAGGAGGTAGCATACCAAATGATCAAAGCAAGCATAAAAATGACTCTGCAAATGGGGATAAAAGAAGTTGACCCAACTTCCTAATCAAAATATGGAAATATACCTTGATAAATGTTCCCCATGCAAAGATATAAGTTACATCTCTCAAGGAGATAATCTTGTGTACAGGGAAATCAAAAGGACATGACCCCAAGAAAGTCATGCAAAATCATTATAAAAATTTGAAAGTGGCGCCCCCTTTTCAACATGAAGACAAAGAAGAGGAGGAAATATTATGTGAGGTGAAATCATATGAAAAAGTGATAGCCCGTGTATGAGGCACACACCATATCAACTCTTTTCTGGTTGAGCAAGAAACAAAGAGGATGATTTTTTAAGAACAACTATAGAATTTGATAATTGACACTCCAGAAAGGCTATATGCAGAGAAAAGAGTTCAACAAGAGAAAGAGGAAGAAGAACTAAGAAAAAAAATTGATGCAGAAGAGAAAATGAAGAAAAAAAAGGAACATGAAAATTCAACCAAGGAAGAAGCCCACAAAGATGTGGAAGATGCCAAAGCACAAAAATTTGTGAAGGTTGAAGCGGCCCACAAAGTTGCAAAAGAACAAAAGAAAAATTCATATGAAAAGGGCCGCAAATCCAGAAAAGAACATAGGAAGCTATCTAAGGAAATAGATTGCAAAGTTGTTGAAGAGTGAGAAAGAATTGAAGAGGAAGCTCGCAAATCTGAAGAAGAAAAGAGGAAGGAAGGAGAGGAGAGAAGTGGAAGCTCCACCCCAGGCTCTACCAAGCTGGTCTCAATACTCACTTTTCCTATAAACCTAGGGACTCCTCTAAATGTAATATCGTCTTATTTTTCATATTCATCCTCGAAGTTACTAGAATTCGATGATGAAGTGATAGTTGCGGGGAAATTTTATTACAACAATTCAAAGAAGGGAATTGCAAGAAGACCATCCAAGCAACCAAGGACAGGTGAAACTTATGAAAAAGGAAAATCCAAAAGAAACATAGAATGGGATATAAACAAAGAAAACCCAAAAAATAAGTAGTAGAAACAAGGGAAACATTACATGCATTTGCAGGAGCCAATATTGTCACAGTAAATGAACTCAATTGCAAATTGGAATATTATAAAAGTAGAGTGAAAGATCTAGAACAACAATTGAAACAACAAAAATAGGAAATGGAACATGAATTCCAGGTCAGGGATGACAATAAGGATGATCCAGGTGGATATCGATGTCCACCCACCTCTTCCAACTAACTCACATACAACTTTCATCTTGGCAGTTACAGTTTTTATCTTGGCATTTTTTTTCTAGCTTTTCAGGTCCTAAAATTTTGGGGCCATTTGGAGGCCCTAAACAACGTTTTCTGGGACGCCACGGTCTCACTATAGAAAAATTCAAAGTGTGATGGAATAATGTGTAGTCCTTGGATACACCTTTCCAAAGGGATATCGTGCACCTAAAACGAAGATCGTATGCAAAAGTTATGACCCCGACAAGTTGATTTACCAACTTACCCTATCGGGGCCCACATGAATTTTAGTGCTTCATCTCCTAGGGTTAGGTTTTTGGATGTCTAGGATTTTTTGTTTAATTCTTGATGATAAAAAGGCCTAGAGGCCTCATTGTAATGTGTTCATATGAATGCACGTAGCCTCCACATATCTTCTTGGAGATTAACTATCACCATTGGAGCAAGATTGTTTTCATTCTACATTTTACAGTTTCAATAAATTTCTTATTTAATAGAAGTTAAGTTCCATTGTACCTCTATTATTGTTCTATGTATATATGTTTTAATGTTATAGATATGTGTTTCATTTCATTCCACTCATAAATCCATATAAGTGGTATTAGAGTGGTCTACTCTTCATTTGTTTCTTTGTGAATGTCCCCAATGAGTTCAGTGTATAAGCAGTTGGGACTCGAACCAGTTGAGTCTTTGAAAAATCGGTCTCGCCAAACATGACGACCACCCATGGGGGAAGAAAAAAGAGATGATGGGGCAAGAGATCCCTTTAAATTTTTTCTTGAGGAATCCCTCTTGCGACAAAGGAAAAAGATTATGGATAACTTTGTGAAAATCCTTCGATGACTGCCAATAAGCGATGCATCTACCTCAAGTGGAGGTGCCACCCCCTTCAAGGTATAGATCAATTTTGATATTCCTATATTTGAAGGTCAAATAGATTTGGATGCTATATAAAAATGGTTAAAACTTGTAGAAGGGTATTTTTCCTTCCATAACTTTCCCGATAGAGAAAAGATTACATTTGCGCTCCTCAAGGTCGTCCCCTATGTCAAAGATTGGTGGGAGACTTTCTGTGAGCAAAAGGAAATAGATGGATCTAAATTATTTGTAGTTGCACCCACTTGGGCTTCCTTCAGGGATGCTATTAAGGAACAATGCTACCCTGTTGGAAGTTATGACGACTTATATACAAGATGGACCACATTGTGGTAGGAAAGGGACCAAACAGTGCCAGAGTTCACCAATGTCTTCCATACCTTGCCCACCAAGATGGGTATCAAAGAATCTGAGTGACATTTTATGCTCAAGTACCGTGATGGTATGCGTAGATACATACAAACAGAAATGGATTTTCTGTAGATTTCTTCCTTGGGCACAACCTATGGATATGTTGTCAAAATTGATTAGAAGCTCAAACAGAAGATGCAAAAGTTTGGGTCTACAAACCCCACATAGCAGAAACAGGGCAAATGCAGCCCCAACCTGTAGAACAAAGGGCATATAAAGGATGGAAATCCACAGGACTATAAATGTGTTGAACCTTCATAGAATATATCTAGCTGGGAATTGACATACACAGTTGTAGAGAGAATAGAAGAAAAAATAAGCGAGAGAGAAATAATGGAAGAATTATCATTAACCAAATGAATGAATGATAATTTACACATGATATACTCTGTATAACTCAACCAACATGCAATGGAGGAGAATTCAATGCACCATAGTGTTGTTCTAGAGTGATATGGACACACACCAATAGTTACGGGAGTAAACTGCCACCTAGTCTAGTCTCTCGAGCAGTTACGGGAGTGAACTTCCACCTAGCTGAGTTAACTAGTCTATCAGTCTTCAATTAACTAACTGAAATAGAGTGAAGTGAGGAGGATATCATGGAATCATGGGTAATGGACCAGTCTAGTGATGATCCCAAGGGAAATGCACATTATTTGGTGATGATCCCAATGTTTCATGGTGATAATCTGAATGTAGCATCTAGACTCCACTCAACCAATCAAACTGAAGTGAAAACTGGAGAGAATATTCTCCCTAGAGGAATATTCTTCCTAAAATATAGGAGACATAGCAATGACTAATAAACATAGGAAAAACCTTAGGAAAAAGAAATCCTAGGTGTGTGTGAAGTAACTCCAACACCCCCCTTGAACATCACTATGGTGAAAATAAAGAATGGGTCCCGGCAACGAGGCCATGTTAGGTACCCAAATACAAAAGATACACTAAAATCAAGCGAGGAAAGAGGGAAAAACTCATTGGAAAACCCCCCCTCAAGGTACAATGTATGTAAAAAGAACTGACGGTTGCTAGGAAACTGTGTCCTTCACTCCAAGATGATTACACAGAGAATGGAACTTCTTCTTAGTGAAGGTATTGGTGAAGATGTTTGCATTCTGTTGTGCTGAAGGATAGAATGACAGGTTGATGATCCCCTCGTGTACTAAGTCCCAGATGTAGTGCATGTGGATCTCGATGTGAATTGTTCATTGCCTCTAAAATGGATCTCTGCAGAACTTCAAAGTTCTTTGGTTGTCACACCAAATGACGATCAGCGAATGAAATTGAATTCCCAACTCAGTGAGAAAATGTTGTAGTCACATAGCTTGAATGGTTATGTTAACTACCCCTCTATACTCTACCTCGTTTGAATATAGAGAAATAGCAGCCTGCTTCTTTCTCGACCAATAGATAGGCCTGGAACCAATACTAAGTGAGTAACCAGATGTGGACTTACAATCAGTGCTATCGCCAGCCTAGTCAGAATCAGTGAACATGATGAGGTCCAATGTAGAGTTTGTTGCATAATGCGAGACACTTTCCATGAATTGGACACTTTTTTCAATGATGAGGCAGTCCAAGGAAAGATCAATAAGTTTGTATCCCTTCACACCATTAGGGTATCCAACAAAGATACACTCTGTTCTCTATGAATCAAGTGCCTTCTTCTTTTTAGAGGGAATCTGGGCCCATGCACGTGAACAGAAAATACGAAAGTGGGTCGCTTCCAGTTTGAGGTCGCTACAAGCCTCATAGGGAGTGTTATCCTTAATAGATATATGGGCTAATACTTTTTGGATGTAGGTTTCACAATTAAGTGCTTCGGCCCATAATATTTGTGGAAGTGACTTTGCATGTAGCATGCAAGAGGCCATATCTTTTAGATATCTTGTTTTCCACTCAACAACTTCGTTTTACTGTGGAGTATAGGCAACATTGTGTTGCAATTGAATCCCTACCTCATGACAAATATTATGGATCTCATGGTTGAAATACTCCCCTTGGTTATCATTTTAGGGGATTTTTATTTTCTTTCCTGACTGTGTCTCAACTAGGGCTTTGAAATATTTGAGGTGTTGAAAGACATTTATTTTTTCCTGAGAAAGTAAATCCATGTGAAGCGTGATAAATCATCAACAAAAATGAGCATATACCTCGCTTTGTTGATTAATGGATGTGGAAAAGGGCCCATGAGGTCACTATGGATCAGATCTAAAGGAGAGGAAGCTCTCTGAGTCTTTCCTTTGTCGAATTGCTCTTGAGGTTGTTTTCCAAGAACACATCCCTCACAAATTACTTTGGAGAAATGGATGCCTGGTAGACCATCAACCAATCCTTTCTTTCTAATTTGTTGAATATATTTGAAATTTAAATGCTCGAACCTTTCGTGCCATATCCTACTACTTTCATCAGCATGGGTAAGCAGTAAAGCAGAATCTGGTTCAATAAATTTAGAAAATGTGTAAATCCTAGATTGATGATTTACCTCACCGGTAGCAACCGTGGAATTGGTTTGCATGTCATAGATATCCACTGCATCATGTGTGAATACGACTTTCTTTCTGGTTCAGAAAATTTTCATTTGATACACGAAGAGAAGATTGATGGAAAGTTTGGGAACGTGCAACACATTCTTGAAGCTTTCGTTGGTGAGTTCAATCCTTCCTTTGTCAGTGACCTCGAATGGAGAGTTGTCCCCCATCAGAATAGGAGGACATTTTCATCCATCCAATGAGGATTAGACCTGTTTTGTGACATCCATGTGGTGTGATTCTCCTGAATCTACGATCCAAGCATCGGGAGAGGAGTTGATGGTAATCAAGGCATGGATAGAATTTCCTTTCTTGGGATTTTGATCTTTTGGCTTCTTCTTCTTAGCACCCTCAGGGATGCGATTTCCAAGGTTGTTTTTATGAATTATTTGGGTCATTATATGTATCTTTTTCTACATACATGCGGATTCTGGATGGAATCCTTTATGGCAGTAAGAAAATTTCTCCCCTTTTCTCCCATTTCCACCTTTGGATCCGAAGGCGATGTTGAAGGGTTTTGAGTACCCTTCCTTCTTCGGATTTGCATGTGTTTTCATTTTTTATTTATCTTTATATTTTTTATATTGATGATATCTTCCATATTTCACAGTAAGTGCATCCTCCTTTGGGCCTTTGATTTTTCCCATGTTTATGAACATGTTCTACTCTTGTGTCAGGGATTCGATAAATTCCTCAAGAGAAGGCATCTTTTAGGTGGCTCCAGAGGAGAATTTGATTGAATTGAATTTGGATACAAACACTAATAATTTAGGACCAAGCTTGGAGAGAATGGTGAGAACCATTTGTTTCTCCTCCTTATATTTATCAACCCCGCAAGCCTTGAGTTGCAACAGTAAATCCTTATATTTGGTAAAGAAATCTTGGAGATTGTCGGAGATTTTTGGATCCAATATGAGAAATTACACCTCAAGAATGTGTCCCCTCATCTCATTCCATTTGAAAAATAACCCTTCCATGGTGGTCCAAGCTTCATTGGGGGTTTTACAGGAAGATATGTGAAAGAGGAGATCAAGAGAAATGAGACTGCAAATTGTTTTGAATGCTTCATCCATTCGATTTAGATACTTGGATATTTCTATGGCTGATGTTGGTTATGTCTATGTGTTCATGTTTAACCTGTACAATCCTCTGCTTCAAAGATGCATGATCGTCTTCTCCTTCCATGCAAATAAGATGTAAGGTGTAAGAATAAATTATTTTGGGAATTCCATTTTTCTGTCTTCAATATTCGGTACCTACAAAAATAATTTGGTGTGGCTTTTCCATAGAAGTCTGTCGGCTCTAATACCATGTAAATGTTTTGAACCTACACAGAATATATCTATCTTGGAACTGACATACATAGTTGTAGAGAGACTTGAAGAAAAAAGAAGTGAGAGAGAAAGAATGGAAGAATTCTCGTTAACCAAATGAATGGATGATAATTTACACATGATATACTTTGTATAACTCAACCAATTCCCACTGGAGGAGAATCCAATGCACCATAGCGGTGGTATAGAGTGATTTGGACACACACCAGCAGTTATGGGAGTAAACTGACACCTATTCTAGTCTCTTGAGAAGTTAGGGGACTGAACTGCCACCTAGCTGAGTTAACTAGTCTATTAGTCTTCAATTAACTGATTGAAATAGAGTGAAGTGAGGAGGAGATCAGGGAATCATGGGTAATGCGCTAGTTTGGTGATGATCCCAAGTATAATGCACATTAGTTGGTGATGATCCCAATGTTGCATGGTGATAATCCCAATGTAGCATCTAGACTCCACTCAACTGATCAAAATGAAGTGAAAACTGAAGAGAATATTCTTCCTAAAATATAAGAGACTGAATAATGACTAATAAAGATAGGAAAAAGAAATCCTAGGTGTGTGTGAAGTAACTCCAACAAGGAAAACCATTCCAAACCACAAACAAAGAAGGACAATGGGAAGACAAAGAAAGACACTAGGGAATGGTGTGAGTTCCATAAGATCCTCTGGCATAACACCGTTGAATGTCACTCAATGCAGTCATTGGTGGATGAGGTGAAAGCCTTTAAATCAGATGTAGTCTCTAAATCTGAGTCAGAACCAAAGAAATGGATATGGATCATTGATGCAAAACCAAATGCCATTGTTTCTACCACCACCAAGGTCTAGCTTGACAAACCTGGTGAACCATAGGAAGGTAAGCACCTCTTTCATTCAAAGACGGGGGTGAAGGGTACTCCACTACACTTAATCATTCATATTAGTATTTAGAAGAACCCCATATCAGCAAAGGTCATCAAGTAGTTGGATCTGTCTACATCACCACATTTGTATCCATACACCATCATATGGATCTACCAAAGGAGTGATCTATGTGTCAGCCAACAATGTCGCCTGGCCTATAGCATCAAGCCCTTCAAAGATGAGGTATTGTGATGTCTCCCCCCTTGAAGTTTGTGATGTTATTTTGGGCCAACCTTATTTATGGAAACGTCATGTTGTATATGAGTCTAGGCCTCATAGTTTTATTATTAATTTGGATAGGAAATTATACAGGATACCAGAGTTAGTCCCATATACCGCCATTTCCTTTATCTATTCCAAGCAATGCAGGAAGGCCATCTCTCAGACTGGGAAGTTTTTCTTCTTCGTGATTCATGCTCAAAGTGAGCATAAGGTTGCATCCATTTCCATGGCCTCCGCGACAAGTCTCTCCACGTATCAGAAGAAAGTGGATAAGGTCATGGAAGAATACAAATACATCTTCCCCTCCCCCACGGGGGTACCTCTGCACTATCATGTCAAGCACTCAATCGATCTAACCCTTAGTGCATTTCTACCAAATGAGTCATTATATCATCGCTCTTTATCATAAAATGAGGAAATCAAGTGCCAGATCCAAGAACTACTCAAAAAGGGTCACATTCTCCCAATATCATCATCTTTTGGAAGCCCAATCGTGCTTGTGCAGAAGAAAGACAGGTCCTAGCGACTATGCATTGATTATCGGGCCCTAAAAAAAATAATAGTTAGGAACCGGTACCCAATTCCCTGAATTGATGATCTCCTTGACTAGATCAAGGGGGGCAAATACTTAAGTAAGATTGATTTGAATTCCAGCTACCACTAGATCCCAATAGAGCAAACCAATGTATGGAAGACTTCCTTCAATTCCAAAGAAGGTCTTTTTGAATGGTTAGTCATGCCCTTTGGCTTGAAAAATTCCCCAACAACTTTCATGAGGATGATGGAAAATATCTTGCGGCATTTCACCAATTATTTTGTGGCAGTGTATTTGGATGACACCCTCATCTTCACTAAAACCTGGGTGGACCACTTGTAGCACATTCAACATGTTCTATACACTCTGCGACAACACAAGCTATATGAAAATTTGAAAAAATTCTCTTTTGACATGAATAGGGTCCAGTACCCAGTCTGCATTATTGATGAACATGAGGTGCATGTCAATCTAGCTGAGATACAGGTCATCCATGACTGGCCAGCCTCAACAACACTCATTGTGATTCAGAGGTCAATAGTTAGGAACCGGTACCCAATTCCCTGAATTGATGATCTCCTTGACTAGATCAAGGGGGGAAAATACTTAAGTAAGATTGATTTGAATTCCAGCTACCACTAGATCCCAATAGAGCAGACCGATGTATGGAAGACTTCCTTCAATTCCAAAGAAGGTCTTTTTGAATGGTTAGTCATGCCCTTTGGCTTGAAAAATTCCCCAACAACTTTCATGAGGATGATGGAAAATATCTTGCGGCATTTCACCAATTCTTTTGTGGCAGTGTATTTGGATGACACCCTCATCTTCACTAAAACCTGGGTGGACCACTTGTAGCACATTCAACATGTTCTATACACTCTGCGACAACACAAGCTATATGAAAATTTGGAAAAATTCTCTTTTGACATGAATAGGGTCCAGTACCCAGTCTACATTATTGATGAACATGAGGTGCATGTCAATCTAGCCGAGATCCAGGTCATCCGTGACTAGCCAGCCTCGACAACACTCATTGTGATTCAGAGCTTCTTAGTCCTTGCCAATTTCTATCATAGGATCGTGTTGGGATTCTCCCAAATTGTATGGGCTCTTAGCCAAGTGACCAGGTGAGGTGGTAAGACAAATATTGTGTGTAGATAGTCGCAACAACAAGTGTTTGATGATTTGAAGTAGCGCTTGTTCTCAACCCCGGTGTTCTCATTACCCGACTTGCAACAGCCTTTTGAGATTGAGATAGATGCTTTAGACTATATTGTGGGCATAGTTCTCACTCAATGAGACTCTATCATATATTGTCTGTAAGTACCCCACTTTCGACAAAGAAATGTACTCCATTGTACAATCCTTCCACTAGTGGAGGAATTACATTCTCGGAAGGAAACAATCATCCACATTGATCATAAGCCTCTACAATTCATGCAAACACAAGACAAATTGCAGAATGACCACCATCAAAATTGTTGTTGGATGTATGGGATGACCCGAGTTCTACCTTAGTTCTCC
>JASDQU011249694.1:12311-22998 GCA_032191745.1 Picea mariana
GGAGAACTAAGGTAGAACTCGGGTCATCCCATACATCCAACAACAATTTTGATGGTGGTCATTCTGCAATTTGTCTTGTGTTTGCATGAATTGTAGAGGCTTATGATCAATGTGGATGATTGTTTCCTTCCGAGAATGTAATTCCTCCACTAGTGGAAGGATTGTACAATGGAGTGCATTTCTTTGTCAAAAGTGAGGTACTTACAGACAATATTTGATAGAGTCTCATTGAGTGAGAACTGCGCCCACAATATAGTCTAAAGCATCTATCTCAATCTCAAAAGGCTGTTGCAAGTCGGGTAATGAGAACACCGGGGTTGAGAACAAGCGCTACTTCAAATCATCAAACACTTGTTGTTGCGACTATCTACACACAATATTTGTCTTACCACTTCACCTGGTCACTTGGCTAAGGGCCCATACAATTTGGGAGAATCCCAACATGATCCTATGATAGAAATTGGCAAGGAATAAGAAGCTCTGAATCACAATGAGTGTTGTCAAGGCTGGCCAGTCACGGATGACCTGGATCTCGGCTAGATTGACATGCACCTATGTTCATCAACAATGCAGACTAGGTACTGGACCCTATTCATGTCAAAAGAAAATTTTTCCAAATTTTCATATAGCTTGTGTTGTCGCAGAGTGTATAGAACATGTTGAATGTGCTACAAGTGGTCCACCCAGGTTTTAGTGAAGATGAGGGTGTCATCCAAATACACCGCCACAAAAGAATTGGTGAAATGCCTCAAGATATTTTCCATCATCCTCATGAAAGTTGTTGGGGAATTTTTCAAGCCAAAGGGCATGACCAACCATTCAAAAAGACCTTCTTTGGAATTGAAGGAAGTCTTCCATACATCGGTCTGCTCTATTGGGATCTAGTGGTAGTTTGACTTCAAATCAATCTTACTGAAGTATTTGGCCCCCTTGATCTAGTCAAGGAGATCATCAATTCAGGAAATTGGGTACCGGTTCCTAACTATTATTTTTTTTAGGGCCCGATAATCAATGCATAGTCACTAGGACCTGTCTTTCTTCTGGACAAGCACGATTGGGCTTCCACAAGATGATGAGCTTGGGAGAATGTGACCCTTTTTGAGTAGTTCTTGGATCTGGCACTTGATTTCCTCATTTTATGATAAAGAGCGATGATAGAATGACTCATTTGGTAGCAATGCACTAAGCGTTAGATCGATTGAGTGCTTGACATGATAGTGCAGAGGTACCCCCGTGGGGGAGGGGAAGATGTCTTTGTATTCTTCCATGACCTTATCCACTTTCTTCTGATACATGGAGAGACCCGTCGCGGAGGCCATGGAAATGGATGCAACCTTATGCTCACTTTGAGAATGAATCACGAAGAAGAAAAACTTCCCAGTCTGAGAGATGGCCTTCCTACATTGCTTGGAAGAGATAAAGGAAATGGCGGTATATGGGACTAACTCTGGTATCCTGTATAATTTCCTATCCAAATTAATAATAAAACTATGAGGCCTAGACTCATATACAACATGATGTTTCCATAAATAAGGTTGGCCCAAAATAACATCACAAACTTCAAGGGGGGAGACATCACAATACCTCATCTTTGAAGGGCTTGATGCTAGAGGCCAGGCGACATTGTTGGCTGACACATAGATCACTCCTTTGGTAGATCCATATGATGGTGTATGGATACAAATGTGGTGATGTAGACAGAGCCAACTACTTGATGACCTTTGCTGATATGAGGTTCTTCTAAATACTGATATGAATGATTAAGTGTAGTGGAGTACCCTTCACCCCCATCTTTGAATGAAAGAGGTGCTTACCTTCCTATGGTTCATCAGGTTTGTCAAGCTAGACCTTCGTGGTGGTAGAAACAATGGCATTTGGTTTTGCATCAATGATCCATATCCATTTCTTTGGTTCTGACTCAGATTTAGAGCCTACATCTGATTTAAAGGCTTTCACCTCATCCACCAATGACTGCATTGAGTGACATTCAATGGTGTTATGCCAGAGGATCTTATGGAACTCACACCATTCCCTAGTGTCTTTCTTTGTCTTCCCATTGTCCTTCTTTGTTTGTGGTTTGGAATGGTTTTCCTTGTTGGAGTTACTTCACACACACCTAGGATTTCTTTTTCCTATCTTTATTAGTCATTATTCAGTCTCTTATATTTTAGGAAGAATATTCTCTAGGGAGAATATTCTCTTCAGTTTTCACTTCATTTTGATCAGTTGAGTGGAGTCTAGATGCTACATTGGGATTATCACCATGCAACATTGGGATTATCACCAACTAATGTGCATTATACTTGGGATCATCACCAAACTAGCGCATTACCCATGACTCCCTAATCTCCTCCTCACTTCACTCTGTTTCAATCAATTAATTGAAGACTAATAGACTAGTTAACTCAGTTAGGTGGCAGTTCACTCCCCTAACTTCTCAAGAGACTAGAATAGGTGTCAGTTTACTCCCGTAACTGCTGGTGTGTGTCCAAATCACTCTATACCACCACTATGGTGCATTGGATTCTCCTCCAGTGGGAATTGGTTGAGTTATACAAAGTATATCATGTGTAAATTATCATCCATTCATTTGGTTAACGAGAATTCTTCCATTCTTTCTCTCTCACTTCTTTTTTCTTCAAGTCTCTCGACAACTATGTATGTCAGTTCCAAGATAGATATATTCTGTGTAGGTTCAAAACATTTACATGGTATTAGAGCTGACAGACTGCTATGGAAAAGCCACACCAAATTATTTTTGTAGGTACCGAATATTGAAGACACCAGAAAAATGGAATTCCCAAAATAATTCATTCTTACACCTTACATCTTATTTGCATGGAAGGAGAAGACGATCATGCATCTTTGAAGCAAAGGATTGTACAGGTTAAACATGAACACATAGACATAACCAACATCAGCCATAGAAATATCCAAGTATCTAAATCGAATGGATGAAGCATTCAAAACAATTTGTAGTCTCATTTCTCTTGATCTCCTCTTTCACATATCTTCCTGTAAAACCCCCAATGAAGCTTGGACCACCATGGAAGGGCTCTTTTTCAAATGGGATGAGATGAGGGGACACATTCTTGAGGCGTAATTTCTCATATTGGATCCAAAAATCTCCGACAATCTCCAAGATTTCTTTACCAAATATAAGGATTTACTGTCGCAACTCAAGGCTTGCGGGGTTGATAAATATAAGGAGGAGAAAAAAATGGTTCTCACCATTCTCTCCAAGCTTGGTACTAAATTATCAATGTTTGTATCCACATTCAATTCAATCAAATTCGCCTCTGGAGCCACCTAAAAGATGCCTTCTCTTGAGGAATTTATCGAATCCCTGACACAAGAGTAGAACATGTTCATAAACATGGGAAAAATCAAAGGCCCAAAGGCGGATGAACTTACTGTGAAATATGGAAGATATCATCAATATAAAAAATATAAATATAAATAAAAAATGAAAACACATGCAAATCCGAAGAAGGAAGGGTACTCAAAACCCTTCAACATTGCCTTCGGATCCAAAGGTGGAAAGGGGAGAAAAGGGGAGAAAAGGGGAGAAATTTTCTTACTGCCATAAAGGATTCCATCCAGAATCCGCATATATGTAGAAAAAGATACATATAATGACCCAAATAATTCATAAAAACAACCTTGGAAATCGCATCCCTAAGGGTGCTAAGAAGAATAAGCCAAAAGATCAAAATCCCAAGAAAGGAAATTCTATCCATGCCTTGATTACCATCAACTCCTCTCCTGATGCTTGGATCGTAGACTCAGGAGAATCACACCACATGGATGTCACAAAATAGGTCTAATCCTCACTGGATGGATGAAAATGTCCTCCTATTCTGATGGGGGACAACTCTCCATTCGAGGTCACCGACAAAGGAAGGATTGAACTCACCAACAAAAGCTTCGAGAATGTGTTGCACGTTCCCAAACTTTCCATCAATCTTCTCTCCGTGTATCAAATGAAAATTTTCTGAACCAGAAAGAAATTCATATTCACACATGATGCAGTGGATATCTATGACATGAAAACCAATTCCACGGTTGCTACCGGTGAGGTAAATCATCAATCTATGATTTACACATTTTCTAAATTTATTGAACCAGATTCTGCTTTACTGCTTACCCATGCTGATGAAAGTAGTAGGATATGGCACGAAAGGTTCGAGCATTTAAATTTCAAATATATGCAACAAATTAGAAAGAAAGGATTGGTTGATGGTCTACCAGGCATCCATTTCTCCAAAGTAATCTGTGAGGGATGTGTTCTTGGAAAACACCCTCAAGAGCAATTCGACAAAGGAAAGACTCAGAGAGCTTCCTCTCCTTTAGATCTGATCCATAGTGACCTCATGGGCCCTTTTCCACATCCATCAATCAACAAAGCGAGGTATATGCTCGTTTTTGTTGATGATTTATCACGCTTCACATGGATTTACTTTCTCAGGAAAAAATAAATGTCTTTCAACACCTCAAATATTTCAAAGCCCTAGTTGAGACACAGTCAGGAAAGAAAATCAAAATCCCCTAAAATGATAACCGGGGGAAGTATGTCAACCATGAGATCCATAATCTTTGTCATGAGGCAAGGATTCAATTGCAACACAATGTTGCCTATACTCCACAGTAAAATGAAGTTGTTGAGTGGAAAACAAGATATCTAAAAGATATGGCCTCTTGCATGCTACATGCAAAGTCACTTCCATCAATATTATGGGCCGAAGCACTTAATTGTGAAACCTACATCCAAAAAATATTAGCCCATAGATATATTAAGGATAAAACCCCCCTATGAGGCTTGTAGCGACCTCAAACTGGAAGTGACCCACTTTCGTATTTTCTGTTCATGTGCATGGGCCCAGATTCCCTCTAAAAAGAAGAAGGCACTTGATCCATAGAGAACAGAGTGTATCTTTGTTGGATACCCTAATGGTGTGAAGGGATACAAACTTATTGATCTTTCCTTGGACTGCCTCATCATTGAAAAACGTGTCCAATTCATGGAAAGTGTCTCGCATTATGCAACAAACTCTACATTGGACCTCATCGTGTTCACTGATTCCGACTAGGCTGGCGATAGCACTGATTGTAAGTCCACATTTGGTTACTCACTTAGTATTGGTTCCAGGCCTATCTATTGGTCGAGAAAGAAGCAGGCTGCTATTTCTCTATTTTCAAACGAGGTAGAGTACAGAGGGGTAGTTAACATAACCATTCAAGCTATGTGACTACAACATTTTCTCACTGAGTTGGGAATTCAATTTCATTGGCTGATCGTCATATGGTGTGACAACCAGAGCACTTTGAAGTTCTGCAGAGATCCAGTTCAGAGGCAATGAACAATTCACATCGAGATCCACATGCACCACATCTGGGACTTAGTACACGAGGGGATCATCAACCTGTCATTCTATCCTTTAGCACAACAGACTGCAAACATCTTCACCAATACCTTCACTGAGCAGAAGTTCTGTTCTCTGTGCAATCATATTGGAGTGAAGGACACAATTTCCTAGCAACCGTCAGTTCTTTTTACATACATTGTACCTTGAGGGGGGGTTTTCCAATGAGTTTTTCCCTCTTTCCTTGCTTGATTTTAGTGTATCTTTTGTATTTGGGTACCTAACATGGCCTCGTTGCCGCGACCCATTCTTTATTTTCACCATAGTGATGTTCAAGGGGGGTGTTGGAGTTACTTCACACACACCTAGGATTTATTTTTCCTAAGGTTTTTCCTATGTTTATTAGTCATTGCCATGTCTCCTATATTTTAGGAAGAATATTCCTCTAGGGAGAATATTCTCTCCAGTTTTCACTTCAGTTTGATTGGTTGAGTGGAGTCTAGATGCTACATTCAGATTATCACCATGCAACATTGGGATCATCACCAACTAATGTGCATTTCCCTTGGGATCATCACTAGACTGGTCCATTACCCATGATTCCATGATCTCCTCCTCACTTCACTCTATTTTAGTTAGTTAATTGAAGACTGGTAGACTAGTTAACTCAGCTAGGTGGAAGTTCACTCCCGTAACTGCTCGAGAGACTAGACTAGGTGGCAGTTTACTCCCGTAACTATTGGTGTGTGTCCATATCACTCTAGAACACCACTATGGTGCATTGAATTCTCCTCCATTGCATGTTGGTTGAGTTATACAGAGTATATCATGTGTAAATTATCATTCATTCATTTGGTTAATGATAATTCTTCCATTATTTCTCTCTCACTTATTTTTTCTTCTATTCTCTCCGCAACTGTGTATGTCAATTCCCAGCTAGATATATTCTATGAAGGTTCAACACATTTATAGTCCTGTGGATTTCCATCCTTTATATGCCCTTTTTTCTACAGGTTGGGGCCGCATTTGCCCTGCTTCTACTATGTGGGGTTTGTAGACCCAAACTTTTGCATCTTCTGTTTGAGCTTCTAATCGATTTTGACAACATATCCATAGGTTGTTCCCAAGGAAGAAATATCCAGAAACTCCATTTCTGTTTGTATGTATCTATGCATACCATTGCGGTACTTGAGCATTAAATGTCACTCAGATTCTTTGATACCCATCTTGGTGGGCAAGGTATGGAAGACATTGGTGAACTCTGGCACTGTTTGGTCCCTTTCCTACCACAATGTGGTCCATCTTGTATATAAGTCGTCATAACTTCCAACAGGGTAGTATTGTTCCTTAATAGAATCCCTGAAGGAAGCCCAAGTGGGTGCAACTACAAATAATTTAGATCCATCTATTTCCTTTTGCTCACAGAAAGTCTCCCACCAATCTTTGACATAGGGGACGACCTTGAGGAGCGTAAATGTAATCTTTTCTCTATTGGATAAGTTATGGAAGGAAAAATACCCTTCTACAAGTTTTAACCATTTTTATATAGCATCCAAATCTATTTGACCTTCAAATATAGGAATATCAAAATTGATCTATACCTTGAAGGGGGTGGCACCTCCACTTGAGGTAGATGCATCACTTATTGGCAGTCATCGAAGGATTTGCACAAAGTTATCCATAATCTTTTTCTTTTTTCGCAAGATGGATTCCTCAAGAAAAAATTTAAAGGGATCTCTTGCCCCATCATCTCTTTTTTCTTCCCCCATGGGTGGTCGTCAGATTTGGCAAGACCGATTTTTCAAAGACTCAACTGGTTCGAGTCCCAACTGCTTATACACTGAACTCATTGGGGACATTCACAAAGAAACAAATGAGTATACCACTTTGATACCACTTATATGGATTTATGAGTGGAATGAAATGAAACACATATCTATAACATTAAAACATATATACATAGAACAATAATAGAGGTACAATGGAACTTAACTTCTATTAAATAAGAAATTTGTTGAAACTGTAAAATGTAGAATGAAAACAATCTTGCTCCAATGGTGGTAGTTAATCTCTGAGAAGAGATGTGGAGGCTACATGCATTCATATGAACACATTACAATGAGGCCTCTAGGCCTTTTTATCATCAATAATTAAACAAAAAATCCTAGACATCCAAAAACCTAACCCTAGGAGATGAAGAACTAAAATTCATGTGGGCCCCGATAGGGTAAGTTGGTAAATCAACTTGTCGGGGTCATAACTTTTGCATACGATCTTTGTTTTAGGTGCACGATATCCCTTTGGAAAGGTGTATCCAAGGACTACATATTATTCCATCACACTTTGAATTTTTCTATAGTGAGACTGTGGCGGCCCAAAAAACGTTGTTTAGGGCCTCCAAATGGCCCCAAAATTTTAGGACCTGAAAAGCTAGAAAAAAAATGCCAAGATAAAAACTGTAACTGCCAAGATGAAAGTTGTATGTGAGTTAGCTGGAAGAGGTGGGTGGACATCGATATCCACCTGGATCATCCTTATTGTCATCCTTGACCTGGAATTCATGTTCCATTTCCTATTTTTGTTGTTTCAATTGTTGTTCTAGACCTTTCACTCTACTTTTATAATATTCCAATTTGCAATTGAGTTCATTTACTGTGACAATATTGGCTCCTGCAAATGCATGTAATGTTTCCCTTGTTTCTACTACTTATTTTTTGGGTTTTCTTTGTTTATATCCCATTCTATGTTTCTTTTGGATTTTCCTTTTTCATAAGTTTCACCTGTCCTTGGTTGCTTGGATGGTCTTCTTGTAATTCCCTTCTTTGAATTGTTGTAATAAAATTTCCCCGCAACTATCACTTCATCATCGAATTCCAGTAACTTCGAGGATGAATATGAAAAATAAGACGATATTACATTTAGAGGAGTCCCTGGGTTTATAGGAAAAGTGAGTATTGAGACCATCTTGGTAGAGTCTGGGGTGGAGCTTCCACTTCTCTCCTCTCCTTCCTTCCTCTTTTCTTCTTCATCTTTGCGAGCTTCCTCTTCAATTCTTTCTCACTCTTCAACAACTTTGCAATCTATTTCCTTAGATAGCTTCCTATGTTCTTTTCTGGATTTGCGACCCTTTTCATATGAATGTTTCTTTTGTTCTTTTGCAACTTTGTGGGCCGCTTCAACCTTCACAAATTTTTGTGCTTTGGCATCTTCCACATCTTTGTGGGCTTCTTCCTTGGTTGAATTTTCATGTTCCTTTTTTTTCTTCATTTTCTCTTCTGCATCAAATTTTTTTCTTAGTTCTTCTTCCTCTTTCTCTTCCTGAACTCTTTTCTCTGCATCTAGCCTTTTTGGAGTGTCAATTATCAAATTCTATAGTTGTTCTTAAAAAATCATCCTCTTTGTTTCTTGCTCAACTAGAAAAGAGTTGATACGGTGTGTGCCTCATACACGGGCTATCACTTTTTCATATGATTTCACCTCACAGAATATTTCCTCCTCTTCTTTGTCTTCATGTTGAAAAGGGGGCACCACTTTCAAATTTTTATAATGATTTTGCATGACTTTCTTGGGGTCATGTCCTTTTGATGTCCCTGTACACAAGATTATCTCCTTGAGAGATGTCACTTATTTCTTTGCATGGGGAACATTTATCAAGGTATATTTCCATATTTTGATTAGGAAGTTGGGTCAACTTCTTTTATCCCCATCTGCAGAGTCATTGTTATGCTTGCTTTGATCATTTGGTATGCTACCTCCCAGGCTAAGAGCTTATCAGGGACATATCTAGGTAACATATGTGGAGGAGCATTACAACCATAAACATGAATATAGGTGTATTTCTTCTCCATATACCAATTCGTAATTTCCTGTAGGGTTTCTAGTGTTTCTTAGGCTTCCCTTGATAATCTCTAAAGGGTATGTCCAAGAGATAAATGATACAATGGTGCCACTAAAAAATCACAAATTTTACTAAAATGTTCTTGGTATTTTCTTTTCCACACCTTAGAACAATATACATGAATCAGGGGTAATTTTGGGGTCCATTTCCAATTCATCTCAGGGATAAGGACATATGCAAAAACAATTTCTATAAGAAAATAAGACATACAAAAACCTAATGGTGTGCCTGTGCACGTCTCTTGAACATTGAGGCTGAAGTTGGATAATAGAATTGGATAATAGAATTGACGCCCAAATGGAAATTAGCCCCTTTTCTACTACTAAGTATTCCATGGCCATCGATTCCATCTTGAAATGAACATAATTTTCCTCTCCATTCAGTCTGCAAATCATGGCCATTAGAAAATGATATTGTGCCATGAAGTATTGGGTATTATATACCCTCTTGATTTTAGTGACGAAGGGTGTCTCTTCATCCCACTAGTCTTGGAGAATATCCAATAGCTTTAGGTTTTCCTTGGTGAAGGCTTCCATGAATGACTTGTGTAGGAATACCAAGGGATTTGGAATTTGATGAATTTAGTGAAATCTATATGGAGTCAAAGGAGATATGGGAGTACCTTTCATGTGGGTGATCATTTGGGCCTATACATTCACATTCTCATATGCCCATCTAGACACCTCGTTGCATGGTAAAATCACAGGCGGGGCTACGAGGACATGAATACCACTCTTTGTATTTTCTGGTAGAACTTTATGTCTTGATCATTTTTTGGAAAAAAAACTATTGTAGAACATTCTATATATATATCCTCCCATGCATAACAATATTGAAGCCTGACGTTGTGATTGGTGTTTGATACCATCAACACATTCGATCAATATGTTCAAGCTAGCATAATAGGTTACACTGTCCTTCCCCTATGACCTGAAACCTTCAACATATCCTCATTCTATAGACCTGCATGGTTTGCAATGTCGTAAATCATTGAGAGTTTATAAAACACACAATTCTCTATTCAAAAATATTAAATGTAACCCAAGAGATGTGTTTCATTAATACACACAGTTTTCATATGCCTTGAACGTTAATTGTTTATCATGTGAACGATCACATCCATTTCTTACATCCAACCTATTTTCCATCAATATTATTAATGCATTAACTCTTTGTATTACATTACATGTTTGAAAAGAATGAGAACGATCAACATTTTCAAGACAAAGGTATACATGATGAAAGCTTCTACGACTTGTGGATGAATTGTTGAATTCATTGTAGACTCATGTAGCAGGGATCTCCCATAAATATAGTTCCACAGTCGTTCATTGAATGCGACATGTGGGTTAAACATGGAACTACACCAAAATCAAGCAGGTGATATCCCCACAAGCTTCGTTTCGTAAGTTCCACAGAATGATGA
>JASDQU011249695.1:0-21281 GCA_032191745.1 Picea mariana
GTGTATGAATGAATTCCCTGTAACCTCAGCCTGAGTCTAGATTCCTTGCCCTGGGGTGGAGCTCAGTCCCAGCTTAGGGTGACCCACTGTTGAGCTGATGAACAGTGTGGTCTAAAGCTGGGAGGCTCGTGGAAGGCCTGCACTTGGTCGGTGATTTCTACAGCTGTTAAAAGATAAGTATTTGAATTATGCTTTAATCATGTTGTGCATGGCTGTGCTGTTTATGTATCATGTTTTCCGCTGTGTAAATGATTTATTGTTAAATGGTATGGAATGTTTAATTATAGCAGTAACAAGATATGTTTTACTCTGTAATTTAAATGTGTTTAATTATGTTAAATGCATGTGGTCATAATTCCTGTACGAATTATGTAAAAATTCATGTATAAAATGGTAACTGAGAGGTTTGAAAACCTCGGTAGTGAAAAGGGTACACTACAATTCGGGTTGGTCGACAATTGCATTGAGTGTACATCTATCGACTGAGTGGGATTGGAAGACACAGACGAGGTCATTCCTCATGCAAACTAACTTAAGGATAACTCTTTCAAATGGTTTGTCAATGAGTCTAGAGACTTTACATTGGCGGAACCTAAAATGCCATCGGCATGAGGTCCAAGCTTTTGCCTAGGGTCATAAGTAGACTGCGGTGCGTAAACAAGAAGATGGTATAACATCCCAGACTGAGAATATATCAAATACAATTATTGGACTCTAAAGATAGGTTCTTCCTTAGTTGTAACCCCAAAAGTACCTATGTCCTTTGAGATAGGAGCATGAAAAGACTTAAGAAATCATTCTAAAAAAAATTCATAGGTATAGGGGTCTTAATCAACCTTTTCCGTCTACGCCACTTCTGTATATGGTCCGAAATATGAGTCGCGGTATCCTGGCATAAAGTAGACAACAACTCTAAACCAACATCATAATGAATGGGCAACTGGAAGTGGTTATGAAAGACCATCACCAAGTGACTAAACGTCCCATATGCCCCACTTGGTAGCTTAATATACCATTTCTCCACAACTTCGATAAGGGTACGTTGAAATAATCTCAAATGAATAGAATCGTCATTGAGAGAGTTTGATGAGCAACAAAACCGAAAGGTAGTGACGTGATCACCATGATCCTCTCCATTCTTACCCTCAAACTTTGGGATGTCTTAAGGAAGTTTGGTGGGAAGCGGGGGCCATGTAGGATCGTGGCTCACAGGGTCATTCATTAACTTAGACAAATATGGCAGATTAAGCGTGGCCAGAAAAGGGAGGTGGGGTTGTGACATCTGGTGCCAACCTCCCGGGAAAGATTGCGCTTGTGGATTCGGAGGCCATCTAGGGTTCTGGTAAACACCATGGCCCTGTCCGGCATTATAAGGCGCTGCTCTGGGATGATTCATATAAGGTGGGTTGGGCATCATTCCAGCAGGAATGTTCTATTGAGGGTTATAGAAAATGCCCCCAGCCGGATTAGATCCAAATTGGGGATTGACCAAAGTGTGAAACTGACCTCCCCCGGGTTGAAACCCATAGGATAGAAGTAGATTCGTCATGCCAAATGTATTGGTCAGAATATGCACTGAGGAGGTAGGATTCTAGGATAGAACTTAGCCCAAACTTGTCCACCAGGTTGATTATTCCACCCAGAAGTAGGAGGATTGGACCCAGTGTTAAAAGCAAGAATGCCTTCCATATTAGGAGTCAATTGAGGGATTTGAGATCCACCAAATGAAAAAGGAGTGTAAGGAAGTGTGCTACCCCCAAGCCCAACCCTAGCATTAGGGACACCAGCTGGGATGGAGTTCGAAAACTGTGAGGTAAAGTTAGGCATACCATAAGAAAATGGACTAGAAACCATAGGGATGGACTGAACATTGTAGCCCGGTGAGTGGCCAAGAGATCCAAAGGGGTTTGAGGCGGTAGCATGAGAATTAACTATAGGCCAGGCCATAGTAATGATAGGTGCCTCTGGTACTACAACCATGGAGGTTGCAAGACTCGAAGGGGTGCCATTAACCCTTGCACAAGCATTTAAAAGGGTAAATCATCCTCCTTCTGCAGTTCTGTACATCGTCTAGGGTTTCTATAGAAATCCATATGACCCTCACTTAATTAGCCTTTTCAACACTTTACAAGTGGGCGTTGAAGCTAAAACTCAGACCAAGTTGTACAACCTTCCTCAACACATCTACATTGACCTTCAAAATGAAATTCCAAGCATTTTGAATTTTTGGCCCTAGGGTTTCTAGAGTTTTGCTAATTTCTACATAAATTTTAGAATTAGGGTTTTTGCAACTCATTGAAGGAGCTCTTCAACTCACTATTGTTCTCCTATATTTCAAAGGCTTACTGTTGGTAGTCATAAGTCCAACAAAACCCAAAAGTGATAGCCTAGCCTAGCCATTAGGTTTTCTAGCCCAGTTGACAAGGGTTTGTGAAGAATCTAAATTTATGATGAACAAAACTATGATGGAAGATAAGCTTGATGGATCAAGCATTTTCAAGTTCCTAGAAGACAAGACTTCAGTGGAAGGCTTATTGTGGGTGATACAAAAGGGTGAAACTTTGACTACCTTCTTCATGAAGATGTCAGAGGACAGAGATTAGCCAGTTGCCATTGGAAAAATCACATCAGCACCCTCAGATATGCACTTGTATATATATATATTATTTTTATCATTGTCATGAGGGTAATTGCAGGAGGAAGGAACCTTTGTTGAAGTCATGAAACCAGATTGATCTCAGTGCATTTAGAGGAACAACACACTGGAAGTGAAGACTCCAGGTTTGATGTTTTTATTGTCATTTCTCTAAACAATAAAATCATGTGAACAAGACAACGAGGTGGCCCACACGGGCCTAGACATGAGATCCTCCTCATCTGTCGCCGAGGGAACAAGAACGGGATCCGTGGAAGAGTTGAGAATAGCTTGATACATAATCTTTTCTACCGATAGTGTCATGGCCATTCCAGCATGTGATTGTCCTTCACAAGACAAAGTCGGGGAAGGTAAGGTCCACAAATCATCAAAATAAGAACTACGGAAAGGAATGGACCTTCCAGTCGAGACAAACCTACTGGACATGGCATAAACTTGGTGGTTCGGTGCTGAGAAGTCGAAAGTACCCATAAGGGAAGAATACATTCCAACAACGATATTCTCAGTTGTCGACCGAGAATTGTCAATCACAGGGATTGATTGTCCAAGAGATGCATTAGGAATAGAGTACGCAAAGGATAACTGATCAATCATCACAATATTCCCTTCATGAGTAAAACAAAGAGTACAGAAGATGAATGACATGATGACGATCAAAGCATAAGTCCAATTGCGACCTAGTAACAGGTTATATTCAAGAGGCGCATCCACTACCTCTACTTACACCTCTACTGTCTTCCCACCTAACTAGACCAAAAATGTAGGGATAATACCATGAGGGTGGAAGGAATGACCATCGAAAGTAGTCAACATGTTTGATGACTTGGAAAGGGTCGGAGAACTGAGAGCTTTCCAACAAACTAGGGACATCAGACACGTAGCAGTTCCTTCATCAACAACCACACGTTTTATGGTATATTTTGAATACTCGACATGGATTTTATAAAGCCACATGGTAAGGAAAACGAGGCTTCACATCTGTGACATCAAACTTGATAATATTTGAGCCACTTGGTTCTAGAGGAGAAAGAGGCATTCGTTTGTGAATGACACGTCTGGAGTACCTCTAAAGCCGACATCACACAAGGGGTTTGGCCCAGGTCCTCAATAATAGAGTAGTTTTGGGCGACACTAGAATTTGGATTATGGGTAGAGCGCTTGAGTACTCCTTTCGGAATATGAGGTTGTGACTTTAGTTTCTCAATCTGTAAAGTTGTCTCTGGGGAGGAGTAGGAGATTCTAGACCAGGAATAGTTTTTTTTAGAACTATAGTCTCGAGATCGAGTGGCTACATCAATTTTTGCATGGAGCATATTGATACATAGACGGTCGCCATCTTGCGACTGCTGGTTTTGACCTCCACCAACCTCATTTTCAGCATTCAAGGAGCTTGATACTAAGTGTTGATTATGTGGGAATGGATCCATCAGCACGGTGGGCAATTGAGCTAAAATCCTTGCAACTTCTGCAAGTTTGGGGCACAAATGGGTAAGGTGATCATCTGTGCAAAGCTTACAGGGAAAATTCACCTTACGTTTTCTCGTTTGCCCTCTCCAACATTAATACCCATCTTCTCAATATTGTCCTTGGCTTTATTATTATTTTTCCCAACCTTACGGTTATTACGTCCTTTCTTCTTATTCAATCCTGGTTGCGTGCTACCATTCGGGTTGGTCGACGATTACACTGAGTGTACATCTGTCGACTGAGTAGGATTGGAAGACACAGACGAGGATGGTCCTCATGCAAACTGACTTAAAGATAACTCTTTCAACTGGTTCATCAATGAGTCTACGGACTTTACATTGGCGGAACCTAAAATGCCATCGGCATGAGGTCCAAGCTTTTGCCTAGGGTCGTAAGTAGACCACAGTGCATCAAGAAGAAGATGGTATAACATCCCAGACTGAGCATATATCAAATCCAATTATTGGACGCTATAGATAGTCTCTTCCTTAGTTGTAACCCCAGAAGTAGCAATGTCCTTTGAGATAGGAGCGTGAAAAGACTTAAGAAACCATTCTAAAAGAAATTACGGGGGTATAGGGGTCTTAATCAACCTCTTTCATCTACGCCACTCCTGGATATGGTCCGAGATATGAGTGGCGGTATCCTGGCGTAAAGTAGACAACAACTCTAAACCAGCACCATAATAAATGGGCAACTGGAAATGGTTATGAAAGCCCATCACCAACTGACTAAAAGTACCATATGCCCCACTTGGAAACTCAATATACCATTTCGCCACAACTTCGATAAGGGTACGTTGAAATAATCTCAAATGAATAGAATCATCATTGAGAGAGTTTGATGAGCACCAAAAGCGAAAGGTAGTGACATGATCACCATGATCCTCTCCATTCTTACCCTCAAACTTTGGGATGTCTTTAGGAAGTTTGGTGGGGACCGGGGGCCATGTAGGATTGTGGCTCACAGGGTCATTCATTAACTTAGACAAACATGGTAGATTAAGCGTGGCCAGAAAAGGGAGGTGGGGTTGTGACATCTGGCCCCAAACTCCCAGGAAAAATTGCGCTTGTGGATTCGGAGGCCATCCAGGGTTCTGGTAAACACCATGGCCCTGTCCAGTATTATAAGGCCCTGTTCTGGGATGATTCATATAAGGTGGCTTGGGCATCATTCCAGCTGGAATGTTCGATTGAGGGTTATAGAAAATGCCCCCAGCCGGATTAGATCCAGGTTGGGGATTGACCAAAGTGTGAAACTGACCTCCCCCAGGTTGAAAAACAGATGATAGAGGCATATTCGTATGCCAACTGTATTGATCAGAATCTGTACTGAGCAGGTAGGATTGTAGGACAGAACTTAGTCCAAACTTGACCACCAGGTTGATTATTCCACCTATAAGTACGAGGATTGGACCCAGAGTTAAAAGCAGGCATGCCTCCCATATTAGGAGTCATTTGAGTTATTTGAGATCCACCAAATGAAAAAGGAGTGTAAGGAGGTGTGCTACCCTGAAGCCCAATGCTAGCATTAGGGACACCAGCTGGAATGGAGTTCAAAAACTGTGAGGTGAAGTTAGTGATACCATAAGAAAATGGACTAGAAGCCATAGGGATGGACTGAACATTGTAGCTCGGTGAGTGGCCAAGAGACCCAAAGGGGTTTGAGGCGGTAGCATGAGAATTAACTATAGGTCGAGCCATAGTAATGATAGGTGCCTCTGGTACTACAACCATGGAGGTTACAGGAGTCGAAGGGGTGCCATTAACTACAGTGGTTATGGGAAGAACCCTTGCACAAGCATTTAAAAGGGTAAACAATCCTCCTTCTACAGTTCTGTATGTCCTCTAGGGTTTCTATAGAAATCCATATGACCCTCACTTAATTAGCCTTTTCAACACTTTACAAGTGGGCGTTGAAGCTCAAACTCGGACCAAGTTGTAAGACCTTTCTCAACGCATCTCCATTGACCTTCAAAATGAAATTCCAAGCATTTTGAATTTTTGGCCCTAGGATTTCTAGCGTTTTGCTAATTTCTACAGAAATTTTAGAATTAGGGTTTCTGCAACTCATTGAAGGAGCTCTTCAACTCACTAGTGTTCTCCTATATTTCAAAGGCTTATTGTTGGTTGTCATAAGTCCAACAAAACCTAAAAGTGATAGCCTAGCCTAGCCATTAGGTTTTCTATTCGAGTTGACAAGTGTTTGTGAAGAATCTAAATTTACGATGAACAAAACTATGATGGAAGATACGCTTGATGGATCAAGAATTTTCAAGTTCCTAGAAGACAATACTTCAGAGGAAGGCTTATTGTGGGTGATACAAAAGGGTGAAACTTTGACTACCTTCTTCATGAAGATGTCAGAGGACAGAGATCAGCCAGGTGCCATTGGAAAAATCACATCAGCACCCTCAGATATGGACTTGTATATATATATTATTTTTATCATTGTCATGAGGGTAATTGCAAGAGGAAGGAACCTTTGTTGAAGTCATGAACCCAGATTGATCTCAGTGAATTCAGAGGAACAACACACTGGAAGTGAAGACTCCAGGTTTGATTGTTTTAATTGTCATTTCTATAAACAAGAAAATCAAGTGAACAAGACGACGAGGTGGCCCACACGGGCCTAGACATGAGATCCTCCTCGTCTTTCGGTGAGGGAACAGGATCAGGATCCACTGAAGAGTTGAGAATATCTTGATACGTAATCTCTGTTGTCGATAGTGGCATGGCCATTCCAACATGCGATTGTCCTTCAGAAGACAAAGTCGGGGAAGGTAGGGTCAATAGATCATCAAAATAAGATGTGCGGAAAGGAATGGACCTTCCAGTCGAGACAGATCTACTGGACATGGCATAAACTTGGCGGTTCGGTGCCGAGAAGTCGAAAGTACCCATAAGGGAAGAATACATTCCAACACTGATATTCTCAGTTGTCGATCGAGAATTGTCGATCACAGGGATTGATTGTCCAAGAGATGCATTAGGAATAGAGTACGCAAAGGATAACTGATCAATCGTAACAATATTCCCTTCATGAGTAAAACAAATAGTACAGAAGATGAATGACACGATGACGATCATAGCATAAGTCCAATCGCAACCTAGTAACAGGTTATATTCAAGAGAAACATCCACTACCTCTGCTTCCACCTCTACCGTCTTCCCACCTAACTAGACCGAAAAGGTAGGGAGAATACCATGTGGACAGAAGGAATGACCATCGAAAGTAGTCAACATGCTCGATGACTTGGAAAGGGTTGGAGAACTAAGAGCTTTCCAACAAACTAGGGACATCAGACACGTAGCAGCGCCTTCATGAACAACCACGCGTTTGATGGTATATTTTGAATACTCCACATGGATTTTATAAAGCCACATAATAAGGCAAACGAGGCTTAACATCTATGATGTCAAACTTGATAATGTTTGAGCCACTGGGTTCTAGAGCAGAAAGAGGCATTCCTTTGTGAAGGATACATCTGAAGTACCCCCAAAGCCGACATCGCACAAGGGGTTTGGCCCAGGTCCTCAATAATAGAGTAGTTTTGGGAGACTCTAGCATTTGGATTATGGGTAGAGTGCATGAGTACTCCTTTCAGAATATGAGGTTGTGGCTCTAGTTTCTCAATCTGTAAAGTCATCTCTAGGGAGGAGTAGGAGATTCTAGACCGGGAATAGTTTCTTTAGAACTATAGTCTCGAGATCGAGTGGCTACATCGATTTTTGCATGAACCATATTGATACATAGACGGTTGCCATCTTGCGATTGCTAGTTTTGACCTCCACCAGCCTCATTTTTGGCATTCTAGGAGCTCGAGGCTAAGTGTTGATTATGTGGGAATGGATTTGTCAGCACGGTGGGCAATTGAGCTAAAATCCTTGCAACTTCTGCAAGTTTGGGGCACAAATGGGTAAGGTGGTCATCTGTGCAAAGCTTACAGGGAAAATTCACCTTACGTTTTTCTTGTTTTCCCTCTCCAACATTAATACCCATCTTCTCATTATTGTCCTTGGCTTTATTACCATTTTCCCACCCTTACGATTATTACGTCCTTTCTTCTTATTCCCTCCTGGTTGCTGGCTACCATTCGGGTTGGTCGACAATTGTACTCAGTGTACATTTGTCTTGTTCAGAGAGAGCTTCCGGATCCATCGCATAGGTTTTGTTTTCTTCGACGTTTCGGACCAAACTAGTGTGGTCCATCATCAGGAAAGCGCTTTTTTGGTCCGAAACGTCGAAGAAAACAAAACCTATGCGATGGATCCGGAAGCTCTCTCTGAACAAAACAATAATCGCAAAAGTCTTAGAAAAGAAGTACATTTGTCTACTGAGTGGGATTGGAAGACACAGACGAGGTCGGTCCTCATGCAAACTGACTTAAAGATAACTCTTTCAACTGGTTCGTCAACGAGTCTACAGACTTTACATTGGCGGAACCTAAAATGCCATCGGCATGAGGTCCAAGATTTTGCCTAGGGTCGTAAGTAGACGCAGTGCGTCAAAAACAAGATGGTATAACATCCCAGACTGACCATATATCAAATCCAATTATTGGACTCTAAAGATAGGTTATTCCTCAGTTGTAACCCCAAAAGTAGCAATCTCCTTTGAGATAGGAGCGTGAAAAGACTTAAGAAACCATTCTAACAGAAATTTTGGGGGTATAGGGGTCTTAATCAACCTCTTCCGTCTATGCCACTCCTGGATATGGTCCGAGATATGAGTGGCGGTATCCTGGCGTAAAGTAGACAACAACTCTAAAACAAAATCATAATGAATGGGCAACTGGAAGTGGTTATGAAAGACCATCACCAACTGACTAAAAGTCCCATATGCCCCACTTGGTAGCTCAATATACCATTTCACCACAACTCTGATAAGGGTACATTGAAATAATCTCAAATGAATAGAATCGTCATTGAGAGAGTTTGATGAGCACCAAAAGCGAAAGGTAGTGACATGATCACCATGATCCTCTCCATTCTTACCCTCAAACTTTGGGATGTCTTAAGGAAGTTTGGTGGGGAGCGGGGGCCATGTTGGATCGTGGCTCATAGGGTCATTCATTAACTTAGACAAATATGGCAGAGTAAGCGTGGCCAGAAAAGGGAGGTGGGGTTTTGACATCTGGCCCCAACCTCCCGGGAAAGATTGCGCTTGTGGATTCGGAGGCCATCCAGGGTTCGTGTAAACACCATGGCCCTGTCTGGCATTATAAGGCCCTGCTCCTGGATGATTCATATAAGGTGGGTTGGGCATCATTCCAGCTGGAATGTTCTATTGAGGGTTATAGAAAATGCCCCCAGCCGGATTAGATCCAGGTTGGGGATTGACCAAAGTGTGAAACTGACCTACCCCAGGTTGAAAACCACAGGATAGAGGCCAAATGTATTGGTCAGAATCTGCACTGAGGAGGTAGGATTATAGGATAGAACTTAGTCCAAACTTTTTCACCAGGTTGATTATTCCACCCAGAAGTAGGAGGATTGGACCTAGGGTTAAAAGCAGGCATGCCTCCCGTATTAGGAGTCATTTGAGGGATTTGAGATCCACCAAATGAAATAGGAGTGTAAGGAGGTGTGCTACCCCAAAGCCCAATGCTAGCATTAGGGACACCAGCTGGGATGGAGTTCGAAAACTGTGAGGTGAAGTTAGGCATACCATAAGAAAATGGACTAGAAGCCATAGGGATGGACTGAACATTTTTGCCCGGTGAGTGGCCAAGAGACCCAAAGGGGTTTGAGGCGGTAGCATGAGAATTAACTATAGGTCATGACATAGTAATGATAGGTGCCTCTGGTACTACAACCATGGAGGTTGCAGGATTCAAAAGGGTGCCATTAACTACAATGGTTATGGGAAGAACCCTTGCACAAGCATTTAAAAGGGTAAATTGTCCTCCTTCTGCAGTTTTGTACGTCCTCTAGGGTTTCTATAGAAATCCATATGACCCTCACTTTATTATCCTTTTCAACACTTTACAAGTGGGCATTGAAGCTCAAACTTGGACCAAGTTGTACAACCTTCCTCAACTCATCTCCATTGACCTTCAAAATGAAATTCCAAGCATTTTGAATTTTTGGCCCTAGGGTTTCTAGCGTTTTGCTAATTTCTACAGAAATTTTAGAATTAGGGTTTCTACAACTCATTGAAGGAGCTCTTCAACTCACTAGTGCTCTCCTATATTTCAAAGGCTTATTGTTGGTAGTCATAAGTCCAACAAAACCTAAAAGTGAGAGCCTAGCCTAGCCATTAGGTTTTCTATCCTAGTTGACAAGGGTTTGTGAATAATCTAAATTTATGATGAACAAAACTATGATGGAAGATAAGCTTGATGAATCAAGCATTTTCAAGTTCCTGGAAGACAAGACTTTAGAGGAAGGCTTATTGTGGGTGATACAAAAGGGTGAAACTTTGACTACCTTCTTCATGAAAATGTCATAGGATAGAGATCATCCATGTGCCATTGGAAAAATCACATCAGCACCCTTAGATATGCACTTGTATATATATATATTATTTTTATCATTGTCATGAGGGTAATTGCAGGAGGAAGGAACCTTTGTTGAATTCATGAAACCAGATTGATCTCAGTGCATTCAGAGGAGCAACACACTGGAAGTGAAGACTCCAGGTTTGATTGTTTTAATTGTCATTTCTCTAAACAAGACAATCATGTGAACAAGACAACGAGGTGGCCCAAAGGGCCTAGAGATGAGATCCTCCTCGTATGTCTTTGAGGGAATAGGATCGGGATCCGCAGAAGAGTTGAGAATAGCTTGATACGTAATCTCTGCTGCTGATAGTGGCATGGCCATTCCAACATGTGATTGTCCTTCACAAGACAAAGTCGGGGAAGGTAGGGTCCAAAGATCATCAAAATAAGACGCGCGGAAAGGAATGGACCTTCCAGTCGAGACAGACCTACTGGACATGGCATAAACTTGGTGGTTCGGTGCCGAGAAGTTGAAAGTACCCATAAGGAAAGAATACATTCCAACACTGATATTCTCATTTGTCGACCGAGAATTGTCGATCACAGGGATTGATTGTCCAAGAGATGCATTAGGAATAGAGTATGCAAAGGATAACTAATCAATCCTCACAATATTCCCTTGATGAGTAAAACAAAGAGTACGAAACATGAATGAAATGATGACGATCATAGGATAAGAACAATTGCGACCTAGTAATAGGTTATATTCAAGAGACGCATCCACTACCTCTACTTCCACCTCTACCGTCTTCCCACCTAACTGGATCGAAAAGGTAGGGAGAATACCATGAGGGTGGAAGGAATGACTGTCGAAAGTAGTCAACATGTTCGATGACTTAGAAAGGGTCGAAGAACCGAGAGCTTTCCAACAAACTAGGGACATCAGACACGTAACAACGCCTTCATCAACAACCATGCATTTGATGGTATATTTTGAATACTCCACATTGATTTTATAGAGCCACATGGTAAGGCAAACGAGGCTTAACATCTGTGATGTCAAACTTGATAATCTTTGAGCAACTGGGTTCTAGAGCAGAAAGAGGCATTCCTTTGTGAAGGACACATCTCGAGTACCTCCAAAGCCGACATCGCACAAGGGGTTTGGCCCAGGTCCTCAATAATAGAGTAGTTTTGGGTGACTCTAGCATTTGGATTATGGGTAGAGCGCTTGAGTACTCCTTTCGGAAAATGAGGTTGTGGCTCTAGTTTCTCAATATATAAAGTTGTCTCTGGGGAGTAGTAGGAGATTCTAGACCAGGAATAGTTTGTTTAGAACTATAGTCTCGAGATCGAGTGGCTACATCAATTTTTGCATGGACCATATTGATACATAGACGATCGCCATCTTGCGACTACTGGTTTTGGCCTCCACCAGATTGATTTTCGGCATTCGAGGAGCTCAAGGCTAAGTGTTGATTATGTGGGAATGGATTCATCAGCATGGTGGGAAATTGAGCTAAAATCCTTGCAACTTCTGCAAGTTTGGGGCACAAATGGGTAAGGTGGTTATCTGTGCAAAGCTTACAGGGAAACTTCACCTTAAATTTTTCTCATTTTCCCTCTCCAACATTAATACCCATCTTCTCATTATTGTCCTTGGCTTTGTTACCATTTTTCCCACCCTTACGATTATTATGTCCTTTCTTCTTATTCCCTACTGGTTGCTGGCTACCATTCAGGTTGGTCGACAATTGCACCGAGTGTACATCTATCGACTGAGTGGGATTGGAAGACACAGATGAGGATGGTCCTCGTGGAAACTGACTTATAGATAACTCTTTCAACTAGTTCGTCAATGAGTCTATGGACTTTACATTGGCGGAACCTAAAACGCCATCGGTATGAGGTCCAAGATTTTTCCTAGGGTCGTAAGTAGACCGTGGTGTGTCAAGAAGAAGATGGTATAACATCCCAGACTGAGCATATATCAAATCCAATTATATGACTCTAAAGATAGGTTCTTCCTGGTGTAAAGTAGACAACAACTCTAAACCAGCATCATAATGAATGGGCAACTAGAAGTGGTTATGAAAGACCATCACCAACTGACTAAAAGTCCCATATGCCCCACCTGGTAGCTCAATATTCCATTTCACCACAACTCCGATAAGGGTACGTTGAAATAATCTCAAATGAATAGAATCATCATTTAGAGAGTTTGATGAGCACCAAAAGTGAAAGGTAGTGACGTGGATGTCTTTAGAGAGTTTGATGAGCACCCTCAAACTTTATGATGTCTTAATGAAGTTTGGTGGGGACCGGGGGCCATGTTGGATCGTGGCTCTTAGGGTCATTCATTAACTTAGATAAATATGGCAGATTAAGCGTCTCCAGAAAAGGGAGGTGGGGTTGTGACATCTGGCCCAAACCTCCCGGGAAAGATTGCACTTGTGGATTCGGAGGCCATCCAGGGTTCTGGTAAAAACCATGGTCCTGTCCGGCATTATAAGGCACTGCTCCGGGATGATTCATATAAGGTGGCTTGGGCATCATTCCAGCTGGAATGTTCTATTGATGGTTATAGAAAATTCCCCCAGCCATATTAGATCCAGGTTGGGGATTGACCAAAGTGTGAAACTAACCTCCCCCGGGTTGATAACTAGAGGATAGAGGAAAATTCATCATGCCAAATGTATTGGTCAGAATTTGCACTGAGGAGGTAGGATTGTAGGATAGAACTTAGTCCAAACTTGTCCACCAGGTTGATTATTCCACCCAAAAGTATGAGGATTGGACCCAGGGTTAAAAGAAGGCATGCGTCCCATATTAGGAGTCATTTGAGGTATTTGAGATCCACCAAATGAAAAAGATGTGTAAGGAGGTGTGCTACCCCCAAGCCCAATGCTAGCATTAGGGACACCAGCTAGGATGGAGTTCAAAAATTTTGAGGTAAAGTTAGGAATACCATAAGAAAATGGACTAGAAGCCATAGGGATGGACTGAACATTATAGCCCAGTGAGTGACCAAGAGACCCAAAGGGGTTTGAGGCGGTAGCATGAGAATTAACTATAGGTTGGGCCATAGTAATGATAGGTGCCTCTGGTACTACAACCATGGAGGTTGCAGGAGTCGAAGGGGTGACATTAACTATAGTGGTTATGGGAAGAACCATTGCACAAGAATTTAAAAGGGTAAACCATCCTCCTTCTACAGTTCTGTACGTCCTCTAGGGTTTCTATAGAAATCCATATGACCCTCAATTAATTATCCTTTTCAACACTTCACAAGTGGGCGTTGAAGATAAAACTTGGACCAAGTTGTACGACCTTCCTCAACGCATCTCCATTGACCTTCAAAATGAAATTCCAAGCATTTTGAATTTTTGGCCCTAGGGTTTCTAGCGTTTTGCTAATTTCTACAGAAATTTTAGAATTAGGGTTTCTGCAACTCATTGAAGGAGCTCTTCAACTCACTAGTGTTCTCCTATATTTCAAAGGCTTAGTTTTGGTAGTCATAAGTCCAACAAAACCTAAAAGTGAAAGCCTAGCCTAGCCATTAGGTTTTCTAGCCTAGTTGACAAGGGTTTGTGAAGAATCTAAATTTATGATGAACAAAACTATGATGGAAGATAAGCTTGATGGATCAAGCATTTTCAAGTTCCTGGAAGACAAGACTTCAAAGGAAGGCTTATTGTGGGTGATACAAAAGGGTGAAACTTTGACTACCTTCTTCATGAAGATGTCAGAGGACAGAGATCAGCCAGGTGCCATTGGAAAAATCACATCAACACCCTCAGATATGCACTTGTATATATATATATATTATTTTTATCATTGTCATGAGGGTAATTGTAGGAGGAAGGAACCTTTGTTGAAGTCATGAAACCAGATTGATCTCAGTGCATTCAGAGGAACAACAYACTRGAAGTGARGACTCSAGGTTTKATTGTTTTAATTGTCATTTCTCTAAACAAGACAATCATGTGAACAAGACAAYGAGKTGGCCCACATRGGCCTAGACAYGAGATCCTCCTYGTYTRTYGGYGAGGGAAYAGGATCRAGATCCRTRGAAGAGTTGAGAATARMTTSATASGTAATCTCTRCTGYYGATAGTGGYATGGCCATTCCARCATGTGATTTTCCTTCACAAGACAAAGTCAGGRAAGGTAGGGTCCATAGATCATCAAAATAAGACGTGYGGAAAGGAATGGACSTTCCAKTYGAGACARACCTACTGGAKATGGMATAAACTTGGTGGTTCGGTKCCSAGAAGTCRAAATTAMCAATAAGSGAAGAAYWYATTCCAACACMRATATTSTCAGTTGTCGGTYGAGAATTGTCRATCAYAGGGATTGATTGTCCAAGAGATGCATTAGGAATAGAGTACGCAAAGGATAAATGATCAATCATCACAATATTCCCTTCATGMGTAAAACAAAGAGTACAGAAGATGAATGACACGATGATGAACATAGCATAAGTCCAATTGCAACCTAGTAACAGGTTATATTCAAGAGGCGCATCCACTACCTCTACTTCCACCTCTACCGTCTTCCCACCTAACTGGACCGAAAAGGTAGGGAGAATACCATGAGTGTGGAAGCAATGACCGTCGAAAGTAGTCAACATGTTCGATGACTTGGAAAGGGTCGGAGAACCGAGAGCTTTCCAACAAACTAGGGACATCAGACACGTAGCAGCGCCTTCATCAACAACCACGCGTTTGATGGTATATTTTGAATACTCCACATGGATTTTATAAAGCCACATGGTAAGGCAAACAAGGCTTAACATCTGTGACGTCAAACTTGATAATATTTGAGCCACTAGGTTCTAGAGGAGAAAGAGGCATTCCTTTGTGAAGGACATGTCTGGAGTATCTCCAAATCCGACATTGCACAAGGGGTTTGGCCTAGGTCCTCAATAATAGAGTAGTTTTGGACGACTCTAGCATTTGGATTATGGGTAGAACGCTTGAGTACTCCTTTCGGAATATGAGGTTGTGGCTATAGTTTCTCAATCTGTAAAGTTGTCTCTGGGAAGAGTAGGAGATTCTAGACTAGGAATAGTTTGTTTAGAACTATAGTCTCGAGATCGAGTGGCTACATCGATTTTTGCATGAACCATATTGATACATAGACGGTCACCATATTGCGACTACTGGTTTTGACCTCCACCAACCTCATTTCCGACATTCAAGGAGCTCGAGGCTAAGTGTTGATTATGTGGGAATGGATTCGTCAGCCACGGTGGGCAATTGAGCTAAAATCCTTGCAACTTCTGCAAGTTTGGGGGACAAATGGGTAAGGTGATCATCTGTGCAAAGCTTACAGGGAAAATTCACCTTACGTTTTTCTTGTTTTCCCTCTCCAACATTAATTCCCATCTTCTCATTATTCTCTGTGGCTTTATTACCATTTTTCCCACCCTTACGGTTATTACATCCTTTCTTCTTATTCCCTCCTGGTTGCCTTCTACCATTCGGGTTGGTCGACGATTGCATTGAGTGTACATCTGTCGACTGAGTGGGATTGGAAGACACAAACGAGGCTAGACCTCGTGCAAACTGACTTAAAGATAACTCTTTCAACTGGTTCATCATCGAGTCTATGGACTTTACATTGGTAGAACCTAAAATTCCATCGGCATGAGGTCCAAGCTTTTGCCTAGGGTCGTAAGTAGACCGCGGTGCGTCAAGAAGAAGATGGTATAACATCCCAGACTGAGCGTAAATCAAATCCAATTATTGGACTCTAAAGATAGGTTTTTCCTCAGTTTTAATCCTAGAAGTAGAAATGTCCTTTGAGATAGGAGCGTCAAAAGACTTAAGAAACCATTCTAAAAGAAATTTCAGGGGTATAGGGGTCTTAACTAACCTCTTCTATCTATGCCACTCCTGGATATGGTCCGAGATATGAGTGGCAGTATCCTGGTGCAAAGTAGACAACATCTCTAAACCAGCATCATAATGAATGGGAAACTGGAAGTGGTTATGAAAGACCATCACCAAGTGACTAAAAGTCCCATATGCCCCACTTGGTAGCTCAATATACCATTTCGCCACAACTCCGATAAGGGTACATTGAAATAATCTCAAATGGATAGAATCGTCATTTAGAGAGTTTTATGAGCACCAAAAGTGAAAGGTAGTGACGTGATCACCATGATCCTCTCCATTCTTACCCTCAAACTTCGGGATGTCTTAAGGAAGTTTGGTGGGGACCGGGGGCCATGTAGGATCGTAAGGAGGTGCGCTACCCTGAAGCCCAATGCTAGCATTAGGGACACCAGCTGGGATGGAGTTCGAAAACTGTGAGGTGAAGTTAGGCATACCATAAGAAAATCAACTAGAATCCATAGAGATGGACTGAACATTGTAGCCCGGTGAGTGGCCAAGAGACCCAAAGGGGTTTGAGGCGGTAGCATGAGAATTAACTATAGGTTGGCCCATATCAATGATAGGTGCCTCTGGTACTACAACCATGGAGGTTGCAGGAGTCGAAGGGTTGCCATTAACTACAGTGGTTATGGGAAGAACCCTTGCACAAGCATTTAAAAGGGTAAACTGTCCTCCTTTTGACGTTCTGTACGTCCTCTAGGGTTTCTATAAAAATCCATATGACCCTCACTTAATTAGCCTTTTCAACACTTTACAAGTGGGCATTGAAGCTAAAACTTGGACCAAGTTGTAGGACCTTCCTCAACACATTTCCATTGACCTTCAAAATGAAATTCCAAGCATTTTGAATTTTTGGCCCTAGGGTTTCTAGCGTTTTGCTAATTTCTACAAAAATTTTAGAATTAGGGTTTCTGCAACTCATTGAAGGAGCTCTTAAACTCACTAGTGTTCTCCTATATTTCAAAGGTTTATTGTTGGTAGTCATAAGTCCAACAAAACCTAAAAGTGATAGCCTAGCCTAGCCATTAGGTTTTCTACCCCAGTTGACAAGGGTTTGTGAAGAATATAAATTTATGATTAACAAAACTAGGATGGAAGATAAGCTTGATGGATCAAGCATTTTCAAGTTCCTAGAAGACAAGACTTCCGAGGAAGGCTTATTGTGGGTGATAAAAAAGGGTGAAACTTTGACTACCTTCTTCATGAAGATGTCAGAGGACAGAGATCAGCTAGGTGCCAATGGAAAAATCACATCAGCACCCTCAGATATGCACTTGTATATATATATTATTTTATCATTGTCATGAGGGTAATTGCAGGAGGAAGGAACCTTTGTTGAATTCATGAAACTAGATTGATCTCAGTGCATTCAGAGGAACAACACACTGGAAGTGAAGACTCCAGGTTTGATTGTTTTAATTGTCATTTCTCTAAACAAGAAAATCATGTGAACAAGACAACGAGGTGGCCCACACAGGCCTAGACATGAGAACCTCCTCGTCTGTCGGCGAGGGAACAGGATCAGAATCCATGGAAGAGTTAAGAATAGCTTGATACGTAATCTCTGCTGCCGATAGTGGCATGGCCATTCCAACATGCGATTGTCCTTCACAAGACAAAGTCGGGAAAGGTAGGGTCCACAGATCATCAAAATAAGACGTGTGGAAAGGAATGGACCTTCCAGTCAAGACAGACCTACTGGACATGGCATAAAATTGGTGGTTCAGTTCTGAGAAGTTGAAAGTACCCATAAGGGAAGAATACATTCCAACACCGATATTCTCAGTTGTCGGCCGAGAATTGTCGATCACAGGGATTGATTGTCCAAGAGATGCATTAGGAATAGAGTACGCAAAGGGTAACTGATCAATTGTCACAATATTCCCTTCATGAGTAAAACAAAGAGTATAGAAGATGAATTACATGATGATGATCATAACATAAGTCCAATTGCGACCTAGTAACAAGTTATATTCAAGAGGCATATCCACTACCTCTACTTCCACCTCTACCATCTTCCCACCTAACTGGACCGAAAAGGTAGGGAGAATACCATGAGGGTGGAAGGAATGACCGTCGAAAGTAGTCAACATGTTCGATGACTTGGAAAGGGTCGGAGAACCAAGAGCTTTCCAACAAACTAGGGACATCAGACACATAGCAGCGCCTTCATCAAAAACCACGCATTTGATGGTATATTTTGAATACTCCACATGGATTTTATAAAGTGACATGGTAAGGAAAATGAGGCTGAACATCTGTGACGTCAAACTTGATAATCTTTGAGCCACTGGGTTCTAGAGGAGAAAGAGGCATTCCTTTGTGAAGGACACATCTTGAGTACCTCCAAAGCCGACATCGCACAAGGGGTTTGGCCCAGGTCCTCAATAATAGAGTAGTTTTGGGCGACTCTAGCATTTGGATTATGGGTAGAGTGCTTGAGAACTCCTTTCGGAATATGAGGTTGTGGCTCTAGTTTCTCAATCTGTAAAGTCATCTCTGGGGAGGAGTAGGAGATTCTAGACTAGGAATAGTTTGTTTAGAACTATAGTCTCGAGATTCAGTGGCTACATCGATTTTTGCATGGACCATATTGATACATAGACGGTCGCCATCTTGCGATTGCTAGTTTTGACCTCTACCAGCCTCATTTCCAGCTTGAGGATAAGTGTTGATTATGTGGGAATGGATTTGTCAGCACGGTGGGAAATTGAGCTAAAATCCTTGTAACTTCTGCAAGTTTGGGGTACAAATGGGTAAGGTGATCATTTGTGCAAAGCTTACAGGGACACTTCACCTTACGTTTTTCTTGTTTTCCCTCTCCAACATTAATACCCATCTTCTCATTAATGTCCTTGGCTTTATTACCATTTTTCCCACCCTTACATTTATTACGTCCTTTCTTCTTATTCCCTCCTGGTTATTGGCTACCATTCAGGTTGGTCGACGATTGCACGTAGTGTACATCTGTCGACTGAGTGGGATTGGAAGACACAGACGAGGTCGATTCTCGTGCAAACTGACTTAAATATAACTCTTTCAACTGGTTCGTCAATGAGTCTACGGACTTTACATTGGCAGAACCTAAAATTCCATCGGCATGAGGTCCAAGCTTTTTCCTAGGGTCGTAAGTAGACCGCGGTGCGTCAAGAAGAAGATGCTATAACATCCTAGACTGAGCATATATCAAATCCAATTATTGGACTCTAAAGATAGGTTCTTCCTTAGTTGTAACCCAAAAAGTAGCAATGTCCTTTGAGATAGGAGTGTGAAAATAATTAAGAAACCATTCTAAAAGAAATTTCGGGGGTATAGGGGTCTTAATCAACCTCTTCCGTCTACGCCACTCCTGGATATGGTCCGAGATATGAGTGGCAGTATCCAGGCATAAAGTAGACAACAACTCTAAACCAGCATCATAATGAATGGGCAATTGGAATTGGTTATGAAAGACCATCACCAAGTGACTAAAATTACCATATGCCCCATTTGGTAGCTCAATATACCATTTCGCCACAACTCTGATAAGGGTACATTGAAATAATCTCAAATGAATAGAATCATCATTTAGAGAGTTTGATGAGCACCAAAAGTGAAAGGTAGTGACGTGATCACCATGATCCTCTCCATTCTTACCCTCAAACTTTGGGATGTCTTAAGGAAGTTTGGTGGGGACCAGGGGCTAGGTTGGATCGTGGCTCACTGGGTCAATCATTAACTTAAACAAATATGGCAGATTAAGCATGGCTAGAAAAGGGAGGTGGGGTTGTGACATCTAGCCCCAACCTCCCGGGAAAGATTGTTCTTGTGGATTCAGAGGCCATCCAGGGTTCTAGTAAACACCATGGCCTTGTCCGGCATTATAAGGCGCTGCTCTGGGATGATTCATATAAGGTGGATTTGGCATCATTCCAGCTTGAATGTTCTATTGAGGGTTATAGAAAATGCCCCCAACCGGATTAGATCAAGGTTGGGGATTGACCAAAGTGTGAAACTGGCCTCCCCCAGGTTGAAAACCAGAGGATTGAGGCAGATTCTTCATGCCAAATGTATTGGTCAGAATCTGCACTGAGGAGGTAGGATTGTAGGAGAAAACTTAGTCCAAACTTGTCCACCAGGTTGATTATTCCACCCAGAAATAGGAGGATTGGACCCAGGGTTAAAAGCAGGCATGCCTCCCATATTAGGAGTCATTTGAGGGATTTGAGATCCACCAAATGAAAAAGGAGTGTAAGGAGGTGTGATACCCCCAAGCCCAATGCTAGCATTAGGGACACCAGCTGGGATGGAGTTCGAAAACTGTGAGGTGAAGTTAGGCATACCATAAGAAAATGGACTAGAAGCCATAGGGATGGAATGAACATTGTAACCCAGTGAGTGGCCAAGAGACCCAAAGGGGTTTGAGGTGGTAGCATGAGAATTAACTATAGGCCGGGCCATAGTATTGATAGGTGCCTCTGGTACTACAACCATGGAGGTTGCAGGTTTCAAAGGGGTGCCATTAACTACAGTGGTTATGGGATGAACCCTTGCACAAGCATTTAAAAGGGTAAACCGTCCTCCTTTTGTAGTTCTATACGTCCTCTATGGTTTCTATAGAAATCCATATGACCCTCACTTAATTAGCCTTTTCAACACTTCACAAGTGGGCGTTGAAGCTAAAACTTGGACCAAGTTGTACAACCTTCCTCAACGCATCTCCATTGACCTTCAAAATGAAATTCCAAGCATTTTGAATTTTTGGCCCTAGGGTTTCTAGCATTTTGCTAATTTCTACAGAAATGTTAGAATTAGGGTTTCTGCAACTCATT